>LOJH01043303.1:445-14020 GCA_001685095.1 Ellobius talpinus
ACATTCTGCAGGACACAGAAGAAAGTGACTGACAAACTGTCAATATAGGTGGAATTGTCTTTGAAATTTCCTGCTTCATGTAAAAGTTTTCCAGGTGCTATGGGCCTGTAGGCTTAATAATATTCCAATATTATAGAAGAAATTTGCATGACTCTCCAGGTAGCAAGAATGTCTCTGTCAATTCTAGAGTTTTGTGAGTTGCTTACAATGCACTTTCTGTTTACTTAGGTAATATTATATCCCTTTTGGGGTCTTTGATGGAGTTAAAGAATATAGTTATAATTATAAAAGATAAATTAGATATAAAACTCTACACTCACAAAGATATGATAGATGATAGAGTATTTTCCTTAATTTGCCAAATGTAAATGAACTAAATATTGTAACCATAATTCTTGCTTGATAACTGTTTTGTTATATGTAATTAACATTTGAACAGAAAAGGGGAGGTGATGTGGGATTCCCTTCTGTATGCTGTGAATATGTTTTATTACTATTGCTTAATAAAGAAGCTGCTTTGGGACTATGGCAGGGAAGAATAAAGCCAGGTGGGAAATCCAAGAAGAGATAGAGGAGAAACGAAGGCAGAGTTGAGGAGACAACATGTAGCTGCTGAAGGAGACAGAAGCATGGAACCATATGGTCTCGTGCTAAAGTGCAAAATAATAGTAATGGGTTAATTTAAGATGTAAGAGCTAGTTAATAAGAAAGAAGCCTGAACTAACAGGCCCAGCAGTGTTTTTAATTAATATAGTTTCTCTGTGATTATTTGGGGTCTGGGCAACTGGGAATGAACAAGGAGCCTCCGCCTACAAGTTGGCATTTGGGGAGTATAGAGTTTTAGCTTGGGAACATAGAGGACAGACAGTATTGATAGCTGTAATATGACTGAGTCTGGACTTACAGATGTTTACAATGCTTAAAATGACACATTGTATGTTATTTATATTTTACCACAGTAGAAAATGAGAGTTGGGGTTCTATTGTTGCCCAGTTTTTTAAAAAATGAAATTAAGTGTGTATCTCTTTTTAAAAAATCTTAACAAACTAGAAGGCTGACATATAATGTGGATAATGAGAAATCTAAAGCTTGAATATAAGACTTAATAAGAAACTTTAAGTTTAATATGTGGAAACAGAAGAAAGTCTGGGTGAATGCAGTCAATATGAAAAAATTCCTGAATTTTTCTTTATTGAAAGAGCAGTGTCTTAGATGTTGCTCAGTCCAAGTCATTTTTAAGGATGTGATGAGCCATTCCTTTGGACCTCTAATACCCATTTTTACATTTCTCTAAGTCACAATTATGTAAGAGAGGGGAGAGGGAGAGAGAAAGGGGGAGGGATGAAGGGAGGGAGAGAGAGAGGGAGAGAAAGGGGGAAGGGAGAGAGAAAGGGGGAGGGAGGAAGGGAGGGCGAGAGAGAGGAGACAGAGAGAGAGGGAGAGAGAGAGAGACAGACAGACAGACAGAGACATATTCCAACAGATATTCTTGGTACTCAGAAAATGTCCATAGACTGAATTTCTAAATTGGTTAAAGTTCTATTGACTCTTTTGTGTGGCCCACTTCTGTCCTAATGAATACATCTATCCTGGGGCCTTTCTTCCTTGTACTTCTGTTTGGAGAGACCTTTAAATGCTCTCATAAGATACTAGTGAGAATTAATATGCTATGTCAAATTTTAAACACTAATTTTTAGGAGAGTTATCTATAAAGCCATTTGAGAAATATAAAGGTTATCACAGATTAATATTCCTAATATGTATAAATGAAAGTTCCATCTCCAGTGTGTTAAACATCAGAACCTTAGGCCTATAGATAGTCCTTGCTATGGCTCACACTTGTATTCTTTCTAAAGGAGATCATGCAAAAATAAATATGTCCTAAGCAATTTTCTAATAGAACGATAACATGGAAAGGAAGGGAGTTAACCTGTTCCGTCACCATAGAGGAGGCCATGATCTCCATTTTATCTGTAACCAAGTAAAATGGGCCCACGAGATGAGAGGTTGAGTGAACAGAGAAGGAGCAAGAACTGATAGGTAAGTGAGCTTCCTTGGTGCTGACTCAGGCTTGAGGAGTCCTGTCTGATCTTAGATCTTAAGGTTTTCATTGTGCGCTAAGTAAATTCAAAGCTGTTAACAATGGATGCTGCCACAGCTCTGTGTATGTCTGTAGAACCACAATCAGCAAATAAATACAAGGAAATGACACTAAATTTAAAATATCAAGGAACAGCATGGGTGCATTTATCCTGATAGGTAATGGGGGTTGAAGGAGTAAAGGATACATAGAAGCACAGAGTCCTTTGGGAGTTTCAGCCTCAGATGCCTGCCACGGGACAGGTCCCTAGATATATTATATTAACACTATATTTCACTAAAATGTCTAAATAAAACTATGTGCTAGTCGAGTAAGTAAAACACAAATGCATGTCAACCTAGCAGAGGCTAAATGAGCTCTTATGAAAGAGTCATAGGTCCACGGAATGTTGTTTGTCAGTGGTTCAGGTTTAAGGTATAATGCATTATCTTCACATAGTGCAGTATTTCATTGCAATCTTAAAAGGGCCTCTTAAATTTCCAGCAACAATTGGAAATAAATTGCAAATGTTCTCATAAGCCAGACGCGTGAGGTGGGTACTCTACTACAGGCATCCAAGTTATTTTTCTTCACAGCACTTCCAGCCAATTAGTAGCAAAGGAATTATTTATTAGACTGTGTATCTAGAGTTAGTTGTACAGGTGGCATCAAACATTTCCTTCCTCCTTCCCCTTGCTCCCTGCCTCCTAACCTGCTAAGTGGAGTACTGAGAAGCTATAAGCAGAACACAATTTGGTCATTACAATCTTGAAGGTATGGACAGAATTCCAAGGAGACACCGACTTGTAAGTGGCTATATATACTGGGTTTCCTATAGCACTGAGTATTTTCTAGATGTTATTTTCCAAACTGTCTAGTTTTGCTTTAAGGAGACAAAATGCTGAAACTTACCCAAGTAGCATCAGCTCCCTTCTTACTCCTCCGTCAACTTTACTTATCAGTTGACAAGAGTCAAAAGCGAATTGAGCTGATTACCAAGATCAATTATTGAAACAAACAAGCAAATGGGATTTATGTTTGCCTCCTGTGAACTGCTGAGCACAAAACAGTGGGAGGGGTAAATGCCTCTTGGTGATGTCTTTTATTTGGGCCTGCAGAGAAGCAGGTGGGGTGGAGGTTGGGATAATTACAGGTATTTGGAAGCTCTTGCCTAGAAAGAGGTAACTAGACCTCATTCAAACTGTGACAGCAGTTCCTAGGACGTGGGTTGTAGCTGACATGGTGAGAATCGTTCACTGAGTCCTCATCATCCATGCCTCACAGGTAAGACACCCTTAATGCAAAAATAAACACAACTGCAAAATACTGGTTGAGGTGGGCAGACAAATGTAGAGGAAAGAGAATAGGATGTTGTCCAACTTACCAACTCATGCTATGATAATATGACATTTTTCTTGCTGTTTGTGGTAATGGAGATCAAACACACAGTTTCACACAAGGTTGAGCATCTTGCTCAGCCCTAGCATGGCCTTATCTTTATTAAATGTGCAAGATGAACGAACATCCCATATTGGTACAATACTGCGACATAGTTGTAATATTTACTACATCTACACAATTTAAAGATTTAGACTGATATTCAGAAAACAATTTGGTTGGATCATTAAATAACATTACATACATTTATTTTAGGAAATATTGTATCATAGCTATAAAAACATTTATCTGAAAATGATAGAGATTACATTAAATCCCACAGCTAATAAAGATTCACTAATAACAGGTTCGTGTTCATGAACCTCAAACATCTCATTTCCATTTCTCTGTCTAAATATGCCTTCAATTACTCACTTTTGAACATTTTCCAATATGGTTCATTCTTACAGCCCCCCAGAAATGTCAAATGTATAGTCACTCTGTCCCTTGACTTATAAAGTTCTATATGTCAGAAACCTACACATTCAAATCCAGCCCATCCCTTAAGGTCTATCCATAAATGAATTATCCCCCATGGCCACACCTTATTGCCTCCTTCTGGAAGCTGAGTAAGAGATCAGCTCCCAGAATTCTGTTTTATAATATTTGCCCACTGCCTGTTTTATTTTAGGTTTCTTTGTACAAATATCTGTTTCCTGATAGCAGAGATTATAACTTGATGCTATCTGTGTTCCAAGCGCTTACCAAAGATAATAGAACACAGTAGGCCACAGTAGGTCATCAGTTTATGCAGTAGGATGGAAGCATGGAACCAATACTTTTTGTGTTACCTTTGTGTGTGTGTGTGTGTGTGTGTGTGTGTGTGTGTGTGAATGTGTGTGCAGGAACACAGTCATGCTATATGTGTGGAAGTCAGAGTACAACCTTCAAGAGTTGGTTCTCTCTTTTCACTAATTGGGTGCTGGCAATTGAACCCAGGTTGTCGGGCTTGGCAGCCAGCACCTTTACCTGCTGAGCCATCTCACCTGCCTCAGTCATATTTTAAGAGAGACACTCAGGTGAAAGCCCAAAGCCCTCTCTCACTACTGAGATTTTCGCATCTTTGGCAAATTCTGTTCCAACCACCCTGGCTGCTTTCTAGGTGTAGATCTACCCCAGGCCTCCTCTCCCTGCCTCATGTGCTCGTTATTTCCTGACCTGGAATGTTCTCTTCCAGACAACAGCAACGCCCTCTCCTCTCATTTCTACCATACCTATGTTCTGTGAGGTCATCCATGGACATATTGTTCAAATGACAATGTAACAGAATGGCAGTGCCAGCAATATTCTCCATAGTTCTTACGACCTCCTACATACTGAGCAGGTATCTGCTTGTCAGCCGTGGTTTCTCTGTCAAAATAAGACCATTGGAAGGTCTTTGCTGTCTTTGCTGTCATTGAAACCTTTGCTGTTTTACGTGCAGAGCCTAGCACTGTGCTTGTTGCGGAGTGAGCTTTAGCTATCTTCCCCTTTTCTCTGAATAACCTCCTCAGCAGATTGAGGGTTCTCTGAACTCTTGCAAGCTGGAGACTTGCTTGTTCCTGTCTTGCTCCTGGGCTCCAACTGTTTCTACTCTGCTGTAGACCTTGGGTTCAGAATCTCTGACCTAGAAGAAATGAAGGGCCTGAAAGAGAGCAGTATAGAGGGAGTACAGGCAGATAATTAAGGAAAAAGATGAAGGTTCATGTATTTTTTCTTACAGAGACTTTGTTGGAAAATGGAGGACCACCCACACTCTAGAACAAGGTGTGCTTCCAGCCTGTATCATCCATCACAGCCAACAAAGGCAACACATTTCCACTGTTGCCCCAAGTTGCATACTCTCCCTGTGTGCATGCCCTATAACCCTTTATAGCGCCCGTGCCTTCACAGCCTGCTCTCTCCCTCCTTCATCCTTGCTCCGAGGCAGCCTTTGTATACCCCTCCCCCAATAAATACCTTATGTGAAATCTGTTGCATGATGTGACTTTGTGCATTCCTTGTGCCTCCAATCTCCACACACACAAACACACACACACACACACACACACACACACAAAACCCCTAATAGACTGTACATTAAAAGCAGAGTCGAATGAAACCCCATTCATTGTTATCGATAGTATGCTTCTGTGTTAATGGTGTGATGCTTACTTTTTGGTAAGGAATTCTCTGCATTGGTCTGCACATTGTGCTTTCATTTTGTAGAGGAGTATGGTACACATAGATTAAAATGTTACCTATTTTTAATAACAATTATATCTGGTTCACTTCTGGTAGCATGACTATCCTCATCTCCATTCCTACACGTATGGATAGCTAATGTTTGTTTCTTATTGTTGTTTTTTATCATAAGTAGGATCCACATCTAATAAAATGGGTTCTATTTGGCTCTCTAATCATTATATTGGACAAATAAAAGTCAACAAGGCTTTGAAGACACGTGACATGCAGGTGAGGGCGATGGAAGAGGTCAAGATGACTTGAAAGACCATCTGCTGTGTGAGAACTTACAGAGAACATTCCTGACATGCCAGCACTGTTCTAGGCACAAGGGATGTGCTAAGACAAGCCTTCTGCCCCAACAGAGCCAAAGACTATATATACACACACATAGTAACATGATGCTGTTGGTAGAATAAAAAGGAAGAAGGGAGTATTGGGTAGAGAAGGGATTAAAGGGTAAGACAAAAGATTTAGAGAATCTATGCCCAGTAGAGAAAAAGCAGGGGATAATAGTAGACCAACATGTTTTGGGGCCTGAAGTCTGTTTTCTATTGGGAAGTATATATTTGATACTGCAGGATTGAAGTTTTTTTTTTAAAGGGAGGACTTCTTGCCAAGTTTCTGCTTGGGAATTCTGAATTGAACTTCAAATGTTTCGGGGCTTCCGTTTTAAACACATTTGGCACTGTGGCTTCTTGCTCAAGGAAGAAGCCCCTTCAAGTACATCAAAGAGCTGTGACAAAAAAGATACAGTATGTTGACAATTTGTGTGAGGACATCAAAACCAGAAAAACTGTCTCTGTAGTCCACACACATTACAAAGTCAGGGGGAAAGTGTCTGGTGTGAGCTGTGGCACTGTGTGAAACACCAAGTATTGGGAGGTAATTTGACACATTCTCTGCACCTAAGACATGACCTGACTTGCCCAGCAATTTCATGTTAAGGTCTAGAAGATGTTTTCTCTGGCAAGTGACCTTTAACTAAACTGTAAGGTTTCTCATCGCTCTGCCCAGGTGAGAAGAGTCAGGGGATGGGTTCAGACAGAAAAAAATCTTCCCAGGACATCAGAAGCCATTTGACCAGGGGCCCTGGTGAAAACTGTTTAAAAATTTCAATTTGAATCTCAGTGGTCTGGGTCTTGAGAGGAATGTTAGGAAGAAGATTGTCTGTGTTGATTCAAGACCCAGTCACTCCTTAATCCTACTGAGGACCTGGTGAAAAAGGGTACTCCGTCAAAGTAGCACCTTCAAAGGGCAAAGCCACCATTAAATTCTTGACAGGAGCATGGGAGTTGGGTTCACACAGATCCCTGTTGCCAGCCTCACCTTTATCACTTGCGAACTGGGTAACCTCAGGCAGGTTTATCTAACCTCCTTAAGCCTCTCCTTTCTCATTTTGAGAATGGAGGCAATAATACTAACCTCAATGGGTTGTTGCTTGAATAAATGAATATTGGATATGAGGTGCCTCACAGATAATCTGTGCTTATAAAGAACTCTGTGTTTCTATTCCCCCTCTTTCTACTGTCTTTGCTCCCCACCCCCTTGGAGGATAAAATAAGCTTAAGCTTATGTCAGGCTAAAGTAACGATTTCAAGTTAAGAAAAAAATCAAGGAGCAGTGACATGCATGCCAGTTACAGCTCTGCCAACACTTTCAATGTGACCTAAGGGAAGTCGCTTAACTTCCCTCACCTCTGTTTTCTTACCTACAAATGGAGGGTGAGATTAAAGTTTTCAGATGCTTGCAAATTGGAGTGAAAGGGTAAGTGTCACTCCCAGACAGAAAGAAGCAGAGTAGCAGAATTATCAAAAAGGAGGGTTTAGATTTTGACTTCCCAAAATTCCAACCTGGACTCCTGAAGGGACTTGATTATGGGGTTCGGGGCTGAGTTATCACTATAGCTTAGTTCTCTTGTCATCGAAGTAGCATAAACAGTGCTTGTTTGAGGCTTACAAAGAGAGGGGTCATGTAGAAAAGACAAAAGCACATACCTGGCCCATGGTAAATCAACAGATAGGACATCTTTGCTATTTCAGAGAAGCCCATTTAGAAAGTTCATAATCTAAGGCCTATTTAGAAGATGCTCATCTGCTGTGGATAATCCATAATCATAACCAGAGAACACAGATGACCAGAAGAGAAGCTTCTGGAAGATGGGCCTCAAGGACCTGAATGGCTCTTTCTGATTTGAGTCGTACAGACTTCAGGGTTGCCACATTGGCCCAAGAACTCTACACAGATGAGTCCTTGAAGTTTCTCAACAATAGGTCACCAGAACTGCATGCCCTGAGAGGCTAACCATCCTCTTGAGGAACAGTTGAGAAACAATAGTAAACAGCATTAACTGAAGACCATCTCTGTATTGTGTAGAGTCAATAGTCTCATTTAATGGTATCAAAATTACACAAACGAGTATATTGTCACCATTTCAAAAACCCAAGACTGTCAATATGAGTGATTTCAGAGACCTCTCTAGGCATCAGTATTAGGGACCATGTTGGGAACAGCAACAATTTGTCTCTTTATCAGACTCAACCTTCTGAGCCCTCCTTTGGGGAGTTGTTCTTTGCTGGAATACATGGATCTCCAAATCAGGATCTCTTGGAGGAACACTGAAATTAGTCTAGGACAAGGCAGGTTATCTATAGATTTGGGTGCCTGCGCTGTGCTAACGATCCAGGCCTTTACTGAAAGCATAGGGCTTTCTGATAACTTACTCTTGGGAACCAGATAGGTGACAGACTTTAGTTTCAATTCTGTTGTTCAAATAAGGTTACCTATGCTTCAAAGAAGATGTGGCGTGTGAGAGTTGTTAGATGTACTCCCTCACTGCAGACTTACAGAGGGCAAAGGTGAAATGCCCAGCATTGTAATGAACAAATTCAAGTCTTTACACTTTTGCTTACTGGTGTCCAGGAACCCCAGAAAGAACTAACAAAGGAGGAAAGAGTCTTGGCAACACCAGCAGCATAGCCAGAGGAAAGAATGTATGACCTGGAACATGTTAAGACTGCCAAAGACTCAAGTGCCAGAAAGGGTTCACCATCCCAGGTCAGCACTGATCTCTACATTCTACACAGTTAAACATAATGTGTCTCTACATGTCATGAAACAGTCACCACGTTTTTGTGTCTCAGAGAAGATGCTCATCTGCCATGGTAATCCAGTCTAGGCCATAACCTTTAGGCCATCATGGAGAGAAAGACTGAGAAACTTGGGGCGTAATTGTCCTCTAGTCAAATTTATGAGATCAGTTAAATGGGTGAACCATTCCCTAAGTGCTTGCTTTCCCCAGAGGAAAGGCGGAGATGGTATAACATAAGAACGGTGTTCCATGAACCCAGGTCCTCAGCAGTGGTGGGACACATATGCTCATGGGACTTCAGAACTGTGGACTGTTTTTCACTGGTTTGCTTGACTTCATTTTACTTGTTTCTGATAGATGCTCTGCATGGTTGCCACAGTGATCTAAGTTTTAAGAGTATGCTTATGAGAATCCCATGCATAACACTTTCCATGACACTTCATTCCATACAGAATTAACCAAATAAATGCCTCCACCACTCCCTTTCTGCCTATGGAATTACATATCTCTCTATGGCCTTAAGGGATGTTGGCCTCTGACCAGACTCAAACACCTTTCCCACCCTTCATGTTATTTCCACCACCCTTTCTTCTGGTTTACTTTCAGCCACCTTCCAATTTCTTCCCCCTTTCCTCCCTCCCTCCCTCCCTGCCTTCCTTCTTCCCTTCCTCTCTCCCTTCCTTTCTCTTTCTCTTTCTTTAAGATCTGTTTATTCTTATTTTATGTGTCTGAATGTTTGGTTGCATTTGTATATGTACTGTGTGTGTGTGTGTGTGCCTGCTACCCTCAGAACCCAAAAAAGAGCATCGGATTCCTTGGAACTGGAATTGCAGATAGTCATGAGCTGTCACGTAGGTGCTGGGAATTGAACCCAAGCCTTGTACCAGAACATTGTGTGCTCTCAACAAATGACCAATCTCTCCAGTCCTTCCCTCCAGCCATTTTTTCAGAGCATAGTTCAAACGGCCTTTAGCATGGGAAGAATTCCATTCTTTTGGAAGTTCACATGTCTCTCTCTTTTCTGCCTCCACACACTTGATTGGTGGTAGTTCTTCAGCTATGACGGTTCAGATGTGGGTGGCATGTGTGTCTTTATTCTCTGTGCAGCTGTGAGTTTCTTAACAGCTAGGACGGGGCTTTGTTCATTTCGCACTCTTCATTGACTTATACAGTGTCCAGCAAGAAGTGGATGTTAAGTAGGCTTTGCTGAATAAATATAATAACTAGTTAACGAACTATCAATTGTGCACCAATACCAGCCTCCAGGAAGGCAGAGCCCATATAGCTGGCACTTGTGGGTTAGATAAATGAGTCAATGAATGAGAAGCTCATAGAAGCATTGTAAAAGCAGAATGGAAACTACGAAGGCTTTGTGCGCTATGAATGCCTGGCCCAGGTGAGGTAACATTGCCGGGACTGCAGTGAGCAAGATGCCTGGCTCTCAGAGCAGTGTGGCCACGGGCAAAGGGCCATAGGAGGTGGCTTTCAGCTGTCACCCCAGGTAAGGAAAAGGCAGCATTCCGTTGACTGGACGTGTAATGGGGTGAAAGTCAGCCTGCTGCTATTTCTTTCACAGCTTGTGAAGGCTGAAATGGAAAGGTCTGAGAGATTTTCTCTCTCTGGTCCTGGAAGAGAGTATCATAAATGTCCAATTTACCACTGATTGCCACGTTGGCCCAGGAACTCCACAGCAACAAGTCATTGAAACGCAGCTCACCAGAAGTGCATGTGTGGAGAGACCAACTCAGTCTCTTTAATCGCTCTGATTGAGGAGCAGATGAAAAATAACAGTGGTCACCATTCATTGAACAACTTCTCTGGGCTGTGCATAGTGTTAAAACCTCATTTGGCTGCTACAAAATCACACGCATGTCACCATTTTCAGGAACACAGGATTGTAAATAAGAGGGACTTTCAAAGGCATCAGTCAGCTCCTACCATACTACTCAGAGGTAACAAATAATCCTGTATATTAGTGTGTTAGAACAAGACTTTAACACATATTCATGTTACACATTCTCAGCAGCAGGCTCACGTTCACTCCATTACAGGTTCAGCCAATGGAATGCTGTCTTTTCCTCACCTGGACTGACAGGTAACTGAGAGCATCCTCCTATGGCCCTTTGCCCATGGCCATATCGCTCTGAGGGCCAGAACTCTTGCCCATCACAATCACAACACAATCACAACAGTGTTAGCTCGTCTGGACCAGCCATACACAGGGCATAAAGCAGTTTTCCTTCTCATTTTGTAACTCAGCAAGGCTGTTTTTATTCACTCGTTTGTCTAACCAGCAAGTGCCAGACTGCGTGGGCCCTGGTGGCACAGATTAATGTAGACATGGCCTACTGCTGGGTCTCTGGCTGCAGCTCTTTCCTGCCTGTCTTCTTAATCCAGAACTCAGGCTGAAAATTAGTCATGAGGTAGAATATATTGTTCTCAAGACAGTAAGGAACCAAGGAGCCATAGCCAAGCTGTTCTTTTGGGCTGTACAGTATGCTATATGAATGTACATTCCATTGGCCAAGGTGAGTGACATGGTCACACGAGAAGCCAAGTGGTAGGAATATGTTCCCGCAGTGAGTTACTGTCAGTTTCAGAGTGATAGGGAAAAAAAGAGTATTGATAAGCAACAATTGGGGACAGTAATAAAATCAGCTATGAGGGCTGGAGCTAGGATTAAAGTAAAATCCCTCCTGTTGCAAATTCCATACTCCTTCCTCTTTATTCGCTACTGTGGGTACCTTCCTGGAGCATCACTGACCTCTGTGATAAGCACCCTGGATAAAAACTTCAAGGCTTTGGTTCCTGAAAGTATAGGAGACCAAGTGCTGAGGACCACACCTTGTCACTTAGTGGAGCAAGATCACAAGTGTGTGTGTCAGGGAAGTCTTATCTGCCTGTCAATGGAATTGGCATGAAAAACCTTCTCTCTTTGTTCAGCGCTCATTGCTCTAGTAAATCTCCCACTGTACCTCCTATTACCCTTCGCTTAAAGCGCCGATTATTCCTTTATTAGAGCTTAGCCACAAGTAGGTCATGAATTTTTATGACTTTTCTGGATCTCATAAGGCAATGGGAAGCATCCATTTAAGCGCAGTCACTAAACTATACCACGGTTTATGGCCTGATGTAGAATTTCGCTGGTTTAAGGGAAGCCTCGACTCCTTACCCCTTCTTTGCATAGTCAGCTTCCTCCTTGAAAGAAAGGAAAGTTCAAGTTCCCACTTCCACTCTCGTGAGTAGTTATTCTGGCGCCAACTCCTAGCCCGTTTCAATGACCTCTACTGACAAAAAGTTGAACATCTCATTTTTGGAAATCACTTTGACTTGGAAAAAAACTAATTCCACAGACAGCATTGCTGGTAAGTTTGATCCATTTTGTTTGTCTGTGTTGCTATTCAGTCATTCGTTTCACCAGACCATTGGTTGCATAACTACTGTGTGCTGAGCATCACCATAGCCCCTCAATTTCTGATCCCATGACTGTGGTTGCTCTCTTAGAAGGCAAGAGGACATAATTGATCCTCGGTGAGTCAAGGGAATTTACACATTGCCTTGTTGGACTGCTTCAGTGAAGAGTCACCTCACGTGGTCAAGACACAGATGAAAAGTGCTTGGGTTTTGCTTTCAGCTCGATCTACATTATGGAGCACAGTTAAGGGCAGGGATCTAGACACAGACTTTGCTGCATAAGGAAAGAGACGAGGCTGTGAAAGCAGCTGAGTTTCTGAAGATAATCGCTATATTTGCAACTACGGCACTGCTTCTTAGAATATCTTGGTGTCAGGTGGCAGGCATTCTTAGCTTCCATGGTCAAAGGTCCCCCCAACTGCCTTTGGTAACCAGAAGTTTTATTCTCTGCTTTAAGATTTCACCTTTTGTTGGATTCCATAGACACAATTGAGGCTATATAATTTGTATATGTAATTATATCTCTGTAAGACAGAGATATATGCCCTATATGTGCACATGTGATATATGTGCCACCATACGCCCATTTGTGTGTGTGCAGAGGCCAGAGGTAGGTGTTAGGTGTCTTCTTCTATCGATTTCCGTGTTGTCTTTTTTATTGACAAAATTTTGATGCAATATAGTCTATTCAGGGTTTCCCCTCCCCCAACTTCTAACAGATCCTCTCCATCTCCCCACTCCTCCAACTCCATGCCCTTTCTTTCTCTTTCTTTAGCAAGCAAAACAAACCAGTGTTATACCCACAGGTAAGTATAGCTCTGGCCACCATCAAAGATGCTTCTTTTTTGTAGCGGGTGACCATTACAGAAAGCCACAACTGGTCAAAATGCAGAGTGTAACTGACCATGGCTTTCCCACTACCAGTTGATACCTCTACAATACAACCTGTACATCTAAGACTCAGACAGTATCACAAGAGAAAAGGTGTAAAAATTATAAGAGCTATGGGACCAGGTTGCCTGCTTTGAAATAGTGCTTTCTATCTATGACAGGGAAGTTACATTCATGAGATCTTAACCACAGGGTTACCTAAACAAGACATGAACAATAACAACACCAGGTGGCACGCCAACTTGGATAAAGGGGAGTCTCACAAGTCCTCACCTAACTACAAGTGATTAAGGCTGCTGAGAGAGAGAGAGAGAGAGAGAGAGAGAGAGAGAGAGAATCAGTCCTAAGTGGTGAACTCTAAACATGCACACAATCAACACTATTCAGCAGGCTGTATTTTTTTTTTAAATTCTTTTTTTAAAATATTTATTTATTTATTATGTATACAATATTCTGTCT
>LOJH01043304.1:0-14020 GCA_001685095.1 Ellobius talpinus
TATTAACCAATGAAAGTAACACATAGACAGATGACCCTCCTCCATCAGTCCAGCAGTGGCCGTGGTAGCACAGTGAGGGTCTGTGTGAAGAATGGACTTTCAGTTACATATTTCACCCTTCATTTATCTTTCAAAAGATTGATTTTTTTAAGTTTATTCATGCTATTTTGCATAACTATTCTATTAGGAATATAATTAATGTATTTAGGACTCCATTACCATTATCTTCAAGGATGATGGAGAAAAGACAATAATACATACATATCTATGTTTGGTCTTTCATTAATTTGACCACTTTATTGTTTCCTTCCCCATACTGTACAGCTGTTCCTGGATTCATACATGCAGAAGGTCTCATGCACTTCACAAATGCTTATTTGGAGTAGAATCAGACTGTGTTTTCTAGTTTTTTTTCCCATCATTTGCCTTTCTCTGTAATCAATTGCCTTTCACATCTATTCTTTCTGTTCTATTTCCTGTACTTTCTTTTTTTTAAAAAAGTTTTGTTGTCTTTGTCCCTCTTCATATTCTATATTTCTTATCTTTCTTTCCTTTTGCATTTCTGACTTTTAATAGCCATTTTTATTAAATATTTCCTCATTTGGTGTAGTAAATGAGAAATAATTGCTTGGATTTATGGATTTCTATTGTAAATATGTAGAATTTTTTATTCTTTGGTATGTTTCCTTGACAAGTGTTTAGGTGGTATCAGAATAATATATTTCACATAGTTAGCAGCAGTTTGATTTAAGCAATTTATTAATGGGTTATACTGTTTACGATCTTTTGCAAATTAATGAGAGTGGTCTGAGGCCTTTTGATTGGAGGTGAAAAAATTTCTTTTAATTAGGGATAGATTCTACAAAATATTTAATAAGTCTCTGTATTATTTATAGCATCATGGGCAAATACCAAGTGCCCACACATCTCTAATATGAATCTATTCTTGGATAATTAAAATTCACTTTCAAAGATACATATATTCATAAACTTTTAGAAGCAGAATAAGTTATAAAAATTTAAATTTTCCATGTACACAATGAAACTGAATTCCAAAGGGTCCTTATTTCAGTGAAATTGTACTAGGTCACTTATGTGTTTGGTGTCCTGACTTTTAGAAAAATAAGGTTTATAAGAAATAGAGGTTGGTGTTATGGGTGGGGCACCCTATTGTTTAGAAATTTAGGGCTTAATGGATAGTTAAGAAGGTTTTGTGGTCTCTAAGACATTATAAAGACCATACTTTATGTTACTTATATTGAAATAGAGGTCAAAACACAAGAAAAAGTTATCAATCACTGTGGCCATTTATGTTTGATAACAAAGAGGCAGATTGTGGGGTAGTCTTTTTCCTTTTTAAAATGATGTTCTTATTTATCTTTGATAGTTTCATACAGTGTAGTTTGATTATATTTATTCTTCTGCTCTACCTTCTCCCTACCCACCCAATTTCATATACTCTTTCTATTAAAAATAAAACGAAACATCAAATCCAGTTTGTTTTCAGTGACTACTCCTAGGTGTGAGACCTTCCTTGGAGTGTGGTTGATATGCTAGGTGTCAGTTAATGAAAAAAAAGCCTGTCTTTTGCTCTCCAAATAGCAATCAAATACCAATAGTTCTTCATCTTGGGGTAACATGTCATGGCCACTTCCCATCCTTCTTGTTGGTATGTGTTTGGATTGACCTTGTGTAGGTCTTGTACATGTTACCATAATTCCTGCATCTTTTCTGTTGTATTTGGAAAATGCTATTGTTTTGAGATGATCTTCCACTTCTCATTCTTACCATCTTACTGCCTCCTTGTCTGCACAGATCCTTGAGCCTTAGGGCAGGGATTTGAGATATCCCATCTAGTGAGTATAATACTGGCATACAAATAGACACATTCATAAGTGGAATAGAATTGAAGACCTACACATGTATCTACATCTGTAAAAACATCTGGTTTTTGACAGAATACACAATGGAGGAAATATCACAGCGTCTTCAATGAATAACATCAAAGTCCTGTCAAACTGGGTAGTTTCATGTAAAAGAATGAAACTAGGCCCATATTTCTCACACTGTACAAAATTCAACTACAAGGCAGTTTAGGAACTGATACCCTTACTCTGTAAGAGAAGAAAGTATAAGGCAAGCTTGAACTCATTGGTACAGTAAAATGCTTTCTGAACATGACCCTGGTAGCTCAGGTATTGAACCCAACAGTATTTTAATGGTACCTTGTTAAACCAAACCACTTCTGCACAGCAAAGGGCACCATCATTTGAGTGAAAAATGAGCTTATTAATTTGGGGGGAAAGTCTTTTCTAATTGTACATCTGTGATGGCTATTCCTAGTTGTCTACTTGATTACATCTGCAATTAACTGATACTCAACCAGCTGGGTACTTCTGTGAGGGATTTTTCTTTTGTTGATTGGATCATTTGACGTGAGAAGATTCACCTTCAATCTGGGTTACACCTTCTGGTGTCAGTCTATATAAAGGGCACAGAAGAAGGAATCATGTGCTCTTTATGTGCTTTCTTTAACTCTCCCTGGCAGGTTCATTCTGTTGCTGGAATTAGAGCCTACTTCTTCTGGATTCTGGTGTGTTCTGGAGAGCTGTAGTGATACCCAGCCTTGTAGACTGAGCAACTCCTGGGCTCTTGGTCCTTGCACTGGGAGAAAGCTACTGTTGTAGTAGTTGGACCGCAGCCTGTGAGCCATTCTAATAAATCCCCTGCACATTCATTCTCTATATTGTTCTGTATAAGTATGTATTCATATTATCAGTTTGGTTTTGTTAGAGAACACTGACTAATACAACATTTGACAGAAGGCTGGTATCTAGAATATACAGATCACTCAAAAAACCTAACATCAAGGAAACAAAAATCCCAGTTACAAAAATGATATATGGAACTAGAGTTCTCAAAAGATAAAAAAACAGCTGAGAAACACTTGAAAAAAGTGCTTAACATTCTTAGCTGTTAGGGAAATGCAATTAAAAGTACTTTGAGATTTCATCTTATCCCAGTCAGATTAAAAACAAACAAAACCAAACATAAAACCAAACCCCAAATGTCATTAGATACTGGTGAAGCTGTGGGGAAAGGGGAACACTTATTCACTGCTGTTGGGAAGTGCAGACTGGTGCAGCCACTCTTGAAGTCAGTATGGAGATTCCCCACAAAGCTGAAATAGATCTACTTCTAGATCCAGCTGTACTCAAAGGACTTTATATCGTACTCTATAAATACTGTCTCTATGTTCATTGCTGCTTTCTCCGTAGTAACCAATCAATGGAAACAGCCTAGATACCCATCAACAGGTGAATGGATGATGCAAATGTTATATATTTACATTGGGAAATGTAAAATGAATTTATGAAATCTACAGATATATGGCTGGGAATAGAATCAGTCATCCTGACTGAGGCACACCAGACCAGAAAGACAAATATTACAGGCTTTGTCCTGTATGTGAATGCTAGCTTTACACTTGACATGTGTGCTTCATTTAGAATTCTCACAAATATTAAATAACTAGTGAAGTAACCATGGGAAAAGAAGGAGTAGTTCAATAAAGAGGACATAGGATATGTTATAAATAGAGAAGGGGGGAAATGCAGCTATAAGGATTAAATGTGTTAGGAAATGGGAGGACTGGGTATAGGAAGGAATATGGGTAGGGCTTACTAATACCAAAGCCAACTACACACACCCGGGGTGGGGGAGGGAGAGAGATTATATAATTACTCAATAAAGGGGGAACAATACTCCAACTAGATGTTGTACAGTACCAGAAATGGATTACTCATTTTTTGAATTGTTGACAAATGGGGTCTCCTAGATATTCCCCCCCAACATTACAGGCTATTGGCAGTACTATTTGTTTTCTTCCAAAACTTGATGATAAGATCCTATTGCAAAAGACACCATTACTTGAGTTATAGAACATGGAGAAATGTAGCTGTAGGGGGAAACTACTCATCAGTTTTATCAGCTATGAACCTACAGGCTATAATAATATCTAGCCTGGCAAGATACGTCTATTGGTGCAAAATTGGCACTAATGTTATGGGTGTAACCAGCTGCCTTTTGATTGCATTTAAGGCCTGCTCTATGAGTAAGAACCCACAACTGACTCAGAATCTATGTTCAGATACACCATGAACCAAAGGGGAAATACATTACTATTATTCTACTAATTGGACAAAGCAATAAAATTGCTCTTAATGACTTATTGTTAAACCTATAGATCAGTGAGTCCCTCAGCCTTCATCAGGGAAGCTTCTTGTAATGACCATTAACACGGGAACCCATCACTGGTCAGTGTGTAGACAATACAAGAACACTGAAGCGATTTTGTTTTTAAAAATTGAATTAGGAAAGAAGAGAAGGCTGAGACTTTCATTGTCTGAACATCTTCACAAGAATCCCATGGCTACTATCCTCATTTGTTTCTCTTTTGCTCACTCATCATTGCCTTTTCTATCTATATTTACTGCTATTCATATTTCTTTCTGCAGCACTTATTTTGATCAATCCATTAGAGAGTTTTAGATGAAAACATTTTTCTGGCTGGATTTCCAGATGCCAAGGGTGTGTTTTCATTCTATAGTTTGTCTTGATGTTCTTTGAGTGCTGTCCTTGCATTCCTGCCTTTCTCAGTGCACGTTTTCTGAGAGAAGTAAATTCACACCTGAGTGAATGCCCTGAAGCTCCCATTGTTCTGAATTAATTTTCCTTTGCTGATCTGGAATGATCATAGCTATGTAGTAAGTTTGGGAGAACTGCAAAGTCCCTGCTCAGCTCGATTACCTTCTGCACATCATTCTCATGGAGCATGGGTTGGGTAAAGCTGACTTACTCATTTCATCAGATAGCCTTAAGGATTGTGTAAAATCTTTTCTATGAAACACCATAAATGATTGACTTCACTTTAATATTATTTCTTTCATTTCACATAGACATTTTATGTTACGTAGATTGAATTCATAGTAAGAATTGTTGCTAAATTGGTTTTGCTGAATAGATTTTAGTAAATTCGTGCATTCTTTGAGATGGAACATGCAAAACGTTTCTCCTTCATTTCTCTGCTGGGTTTTTCTTGTGAAAGCATATACCACTTGAATATCGACCTGGTCATTGTTTGTTCAAGCTTGTATAGGAACATGCTGGTTCTACAGCAAGGCAAGTTCAAAGGGAAAAGAATGAATGGGAGAGCTGGAAGGCGAGTGTGGCTGGCTGTGAATTGACCGCTATATCTGAAACTAAAGAGTTCACCTTCTGGTCAGGCCTGGTACCTGAGGCTAGTAACTGCCTCAGTTTTCCATTCCCAAAACATTCAGATCGACGTCTCAGGCTAGACCCTTTTACAATTGGAAAAGTAAAAATGTTTAGTCATCATATGAATTATCTGTAGGTAATCCCATAATTTCTAAAATAAAATTGTTAGAACTCTGAGTTTAGGAAGGATAAAATATCAACCCACAGAATGATCCTATTTGTATATGGCAGCAATACACAAATGGGAATTGAAGATTTTTCTTTCCATAGTTGTTCTAAGAACAATTAAATACCTAAGAAAAAAGCTCACAAATATTGTATAGCATAAATATTTTAAAACCTAATAATCAGAAGAAATTAAGTAAGACCTACATGAACCTAAGCATTAAATATAGTATTCATGAACTGAAAGATCAAAGTAGGAAATATGTCAGTTCTCAAATTCATGGGTAGATTTAAAGAAATTACAAGTGTCAGTAGGACTTTTTTGTAGAAGAAATACAAAGGAAGTAGAGTTTTCTAATACAGTTGAGAATGAATAAAGTTGGTTAAATAACATTCTACACTTATGGCCTTGTGAAGTAGTCACACTAAGGCAGTGTATGAATAAACATGCATCAGCTACTGGAAACCGAATAGTGAGTCTAGAAATAGAAATACACAGATGCAGCCAACTGATTTTTGATATAGGTTCAAATATCCATTCAAGGCAGGAAGCAGTGTTTTCATTATGATGAATATCCATATGGAAAAAGAAAGTCTTTGATTCCAACTTCCCATGTATACAAATACAACAGTCAAACCAATAGAGATCAAACATGAAATATAAAGACTCTAACAACTGTAGAATAAAATGTAGGAGAACATTTTTTTGCAACCTGCAGATAATCCAAGAGATTCTGGGCATGAAACACAAAGCATGATCTATTAAAGGACAAAAGGTAGACTTTATCAAAGTGACAGCTCTTTTTCTGTGACTCTTCCGATTTGGGGAATACAAAGCAAGCCATAGGTTGGGTGACATTTATCCAGAATATAAAAAGAACCTTGAAAATAGCAGGCGAATAACACAATTTGAAACACTTGAACAGGCACCATCCACAGAAGAAATCCCAATGGAAATAAGTGCTTGTCAAGTATTTTCTAAAAAGCATCACTCTCAAGGACTCCCAACCCAAGCTGCTAGATTAGTGAAGATGCAGTCTTGAGGCAGTGAGGGGTGGGGGACGTTGTGGAGTATCTACTGTCATATCGCCTCACTTGGGTATGCACTGGTAAGAAGGTAAGCTTATTCTTGTCATCTTTCACTTTGGGGTGTAGGAAATGAAAATTTATGTCACACAAAAGAAAGGCACACAAATAAGAAATATTCTTTTTTATTTATGGGTTTTAGTTCTAAATCTTCAGATGTGAGCATATAATATCTAGTAACTGCAAGTACCAGGAAAGTAAAATGGGACCATAGAGTTGCGGTGCAGCTTTAGAGAGGGAAATGTTAAGGTTCCAGAACCATGAAGGAGGATTTAGAAAAAAATGAGGCTGGGAGAGACTTAAACTGGGCAGTGGGGAGGGTGGATAGATAAAGAATACTTATTAGGAAAATAATAGGAAATAATATTATGTTTACTTGAGATTGTGTGTGTGTATCTCGCTTAAATGAAGTTATATAACTTGAAGTGACAATGCTTCCTCTAAAAGCCATAGATTATCTAAGAAAAACCCAAGTACCAGGTATGGAAAACCCACTTTAGGGTAATTTTAGAGGAGCCTAGGAGATTCCCAAAACAATATAGGGAATTTCCCTTGCCCCATAGAAACCGGAAGGAAGAAGCCCCTTCCCTCATGCCTAGCTGTCATAGTATCTGAAGGTGCTTTGCAAGGTGCAATCAGTAGCCCTCACCATCTGAAATCCCTTCCAATTACAGCAACAACCAGAATAGCCAAATAGCTCTAAAGATGCAATAATGGCACTTTATCCTGCAGGTAACCAAACAGCTACCCAGTTGGTCCAAGGCCAGCTCAGTAGAAGGGCAGGCCTGGTACTTTATACCTAGCCCACTACTTGTGGCTGATGAGGCCATTGACTCTAAAGTGATCCTACTTTTGCTGTTTTTCTAAACCAGTATAGTTGCTAACTTCATTCTAAATACTTATCTTTGTACCCACAGATAAGTGTAGATCTTATAAAGAAGTTTTCTTTCTTTTTTCTCTTTTTCTTTTTTTTTTTGCAGCAGATGGAGATGGTTACAGAAAGCTACAATAGATCAAAATGCAGAAAAAAAATGACCATGGGCTATCCAACCAATTAATACTAATAACACAACCTTACAACTAAAGCCCAGGGAACATCATAAAAGAGAACTCAAAAAGAGCCAGAGGATCAGAAAGTTTGTTTTATTGTAGTATCCTCTCGATGTGACAGGGAAGCAGCACTCATGAAATCTCAACAATGTGCTGTCTAAACAAGAACTGCATGACCTCAACACCAGTTGAAACCATGCCCAATCATCGTCAGAGAGACTTCCTCTGGCAGCTGATGTCAGCAGATGCAGAGACCCACAGCCATACATTAGGCAGAGAGAACCCAAATTATAGATCTTCATTGGTTTCCTCCCCTTGGAGTTTGGGGAACCCTATGGAAGAACAGGAGAAAGTATTATAGGAGCTGGAGGGATCAAAGACAGAAGGAGAACACAGCACACAGATTCAACTAACTAGGGCTCAGGCGAATCACAGAGAGCATGGCAGCTGCAGGGGTCTGGGCCAAGTCCTCTGCATATATGTTATGGTTGTTAGCTTGGGGTTTTGTGGGACTCCTCTAACAGTGGGAATGGAGGTGTCTTTGACTCTTTCGCCTGCTCTTGTGATCCTTTCTCTCCAACTGGGTTGCCCCACCCAGCCCTGATATGAGGGGCTAATTAATGTATCTTGTTATGCTGTGTTTTGTTGATATCCCTGAGAGGCCTGCTCTTTTCTAAAGTGGGGAGAAAGGAGGTGATAGGGTGTTGGGAGGAGTGGAGGTAGGGGAAACTATGGTTGGGATGTATTTATTATATGAAAGAAGAGTTCTAGCAGAAATAGCACTTAAAACTCCTATTAGGGGATCTTCCACAATCAGCATCAAGGAGAGTTGAATAATACTGCATGAATCATCGGATGCCAGGGTGAAGGACAGTACCTTCAGGATGGCTGTGGGATTCAGGTACCCAAAGGCAGAGGCAATGGATAGAGTTTATTCTGCATCCTCTGAGATGCATCGTCAGGCTTGCGTATGACAGCACAGCACTCTTCTTTACAATCTTTCTAAAAAGTTGAGAAAAGTTTCAGACAGTAATGGTGTAAGAATATTTCAGTGGACACTATACATTCATCATGAGCGTCCTGTCATAGTTACTGTCCTGTATCTATTGATACATCTGTTTCTATCCCTCAGTGTGGTTTGTTCTTTTGAACTGTTTCAGTTGTCGATACCAAGACTCTTGCTCTAAGTACTTCATCAGACGTGACAGCACTACCTAGGGTTCAATGTTAGTTTTTGAGATTTTTGTAGAAAATGTAGAAATAATATGTGTATGTGTTTTTATAGTTGCATTTATCTGTAAAACTCACAGTCTAGAACAATTTATAAGCTAGCTTCTGCTCATGTAATAGTCACAGTGGAAACAGCAGTTCTGTACTCCATCAGAAAGTGTTGGTGTTTTGTGTGTTTGCTGAGCACAGAGAAAGGAAGTGTATTCCCTTCTCTGATCTCCCACTCAGCCTCCTCATGGAATTACGTAGATCATAGAAGACTTTTAGCCAGTTTTGTGGAGTCCTTTTTTCATCTGCCATTTCCCCAACACCATGGTTACAGATGTGGGCTACCGTACCTGATTTTTCAAAAATATTTTTAATGTATTATGAATTGTATCACAGGTCAAGTATCACTCAAAATTTTTCAAGCAAGAAATCGTTTGGATTTTTATTAAATTCTGAATGGAACCAGATGTGAAATTTGTTGACATATAGTTTATACATATGTCCTAAGATGATTCTACTCATTGTTTCTTAGTAATCTTGCTTTGCATGAAACAACTTTGTTGAAATAGAATTCTTCACTTCTGGGATTGTGTCAACATTTAGTTTTAGATTTTGGATTGGACTTCTCATCACATTCAACAGAATGTGTGTGTGTGTATGTGTGGTGTATGTATATGTATGTGTGCAATGTAGATTTTTGAGGAGGATATAGGGTGTCCTGCTCTATCATGTTCAATTTTACTCTCTTGAGAACCTGGAGCTTGCTCTTTTGGCTAGATTGGCAGTCAGCAGGATCCAGCAAGCCTCCTATCTCTTTTATACTGTGTATGCGAAAGCCAGCCTAGTTTTTTGTATGGTGGTGTTGGGTACCATGGTCCTCCTGCTTCTGCAGAAAGTGCTATGACCCACGAAGCCTAATTCCCAACTTTTAGTCAAAACATCTTGTGTGCATACTGCAGTATAAATGTGGTACACAGAGTGATGAAGTGAAGAGCTCTGAACTGTAAACAAGTCCTTGGGAACAGTAGCAGTGTGATTCTTCCAAAGACAGTCAAAAGTGGGGAGAGTCACTGAGGTTAAGAAATCACAGGACAGGCTGTGTGAGGGTTGGCAAACCACACTGTGCAGGCTGAGGATAGATGCTGCCTTCCTATTGCTTGTAGTCTAAGAAAGGATTTGATGTATTTAAACAACCGAGGAAGGATGTCAAAGGAGAATAATTTGAGACACATGAAAATTGCATGAATTTCAAAATCCAATATTGATCGAGTTGTATGGGGAAGCAGCCACCTGGGCTGAACTTCTAGTCCTCGGTGTTTGCAGTTGTGTCCTGTGGCAGTGGAGCTTTACATCAGAGGGTATGTGCGGTTCTCCGCAGAGGAGACTTGGCAGAGCGTGTCTGCAAGCGCCAGGGTTGGAGCATATGGCAGTGGGCTTGCTCTTGGGGTAGCATGTGGGAATGCAGCTTGTAGAATTTTCATGAAGTTGATAAAATTATTTTACCTATTTGATAGTGAACATGGGCTTTTCCTTGGAGATCCCACCAACTTGACAGATAAGGCTAAAACACATCTCTTGATTCACTCTTGAGTAGACTGTCTATGCATAAATATTACATGCATGTGTCTTCTGGGCGAAGGAATATGTTCATTGTGGTCAGTTCTGAGAGAAATTGAAAGCTCACTCACGTGCTGCTCCAGGCTTCACCCGTCTTTTTCTGTAGCTGATCACTGTAACAGATGATTGCCATGTGTGCAACTGTCTCCCAGCACCGAGTTCTCCTGCTGGACTCTGAACATGTGTTTGATCTCAGGACCCCTGCAATGGGAACTCTGGGTGTTTGCATTTCTGCTCTGCATACCACACATGCCAGCTCTAAGTATCTTAGTGGTGATTGGAGAGGATGCATCACACTGGTTCTGTTTCTTTATTTTTCATTGCCATGGCATACTCATTGTACCAAAAGGAAGACGAGTGGAGTGTGGATCCCACTGTCAAATGATTCTTATTTTGAAGGGAATTAAAGAAGCACGGGTTCAGATAAGCAGAGGCAGAATCTTCTCAGATGTGTTAAACTTGGTGGGGGGTAAAAATATGTTTGGAAAAATATGTAGAGTCACAGTCCATGAAATGTAAATGTGACAGCATATATTTAGATATGTACACACACATATATGGATGGTCATATTCACTATACTTGTCTGGCATTCCTTATATTTGTACTCAAGTGTATTCATAAGTAGATGCTGATTTACGAGCTGAACATCTCATGTACTTTGAAATAGTAGTGTCATTGCTAAAACTTACTTGTTTTTCGAAGATTCAGCCATGGTTGATTCCAAGAATTTTTCTAAGAATGGACGCTGAATAATTTCAAATAGCCCTACTGTATAGCAGTTGGATAGCTCAGCAATGACAAAATATTACTGTGATTTGTTTGTTTGCTTATTTTGCTGCTGGGGAGGACAGTGGCTCTGTGACTAATGGTCCTCCTTCCTGTGCCTTCTTAATGCTGGGATTACATGCATATGTCACCACACTTGCTGTATTTTATTATTGTTATTTTTTTCATATAAGATCAAGGGCAAAGTTCAAAGGTTCTCATACCTACTGTTTTGCAACACTAAATAATTCAGAAAATTAGATGTTGCCAAAGGCTTATCAACATTTCTTAATATAAGTAATTTAAAATTAAGAGGCAAGGTGACAGTTATGTATAGAACTTAAATTACAGTAAAGTCATTCTGCTAATAGCATTTGCAATAGAGACATGTCCAGCTGCTCACTGCTCTGAAGGCCCCAGACTCTAAACCGTGCCATTGATTATCTCCTAGCTTTGTAGCAGATACATGATTCCAGCAGCAACTGCACCCCAACAGCCTCTTTTTTCAATCTCTATGCAAGAACAAAGACAATTTCCATATCTCAGCATTCATTTAGGTGTGCAGTGAGAACTGTCTCCTCTCACAGAACCGACACTGAAAACAATTAATCTGTGTTGTAAATGAAATCTTGAAAGATATATATGAAGAACAGAGTTCTACAAAGGCTTCCCACTGATGGACTGGCTCAACTAAGAGGCTTGTGGAATGAATGCTGCCAGTATTTATAGTTAAGTATGTGTGTGAAGACATTTTTAAAATTGGGAACAAGCAAAATCTTTTCACATATTAGTACAACAGAAATATATTTTCAATTGATTTTGATGAGGCATTACCTTCAAACTTAAGTAAAACATTATTTCATAAAGAAGTTCAGTTATTCTTAATAGGTTTGTATTACACAGTTGCATTTTGATTTGTGTTACTATATTTTGAATTTAGCCAAGAGGACTCTTATTCGCTGAGTGCCTATGTAATGTCCTCGACCCTGCCTTTCGGAATGGAAAACCTGATCTGAAATTATTCATTGTCTCTACTGAAAAATAGCTGATGGGTTGTAGAAAGATGGGGGTGTGTGAAAAAGGGAGAGACAGTAACATTGGCTGCTGACTGGGTCCCTGTCATAGAGCACTGTCCTCCAAGCGTAACAGCTGTTGTCTTCACCAAAAGAGCTGCTATTTGTTAGACCCCGGGATTGGATTTCCTCATAGAAGGAGACTTGGGAGGGGTATTGCTCCCTCATTTGATGTTTCAGTAGCTCCCCCTTTTACTCTTTGGTCTTTTGTATATAAGTCTGCCCTAATTTTTTGTGACCCTCTATTCTTGGGAGGTGTCCTATTATATCGACTGTGAAAACTAAATGAAGGAGGTCCTCTATCTACCCAGCTATGAGGTAGTCCTCATCCATCCTGGTGAGATGTTCTGGTGGGTCACCCATGCTCCTGAACGATCCCTCACTTTTGCTCGGTAAACACAGTAGACTCATTGGTTCTGTAAGTCCAGCTCTGGTGGAATCATACTTGGGTTGTTGGTCATGCTCTGTAAGGAGACTGGATATTGTTATGTCTTCCCAGGGAAGGTGTTCCCACAAAAGACAGTGCAGCACTGTTCTCTTTGTATCCGTTTGAAGAGAAAGAGGAGCTTGAACAATGATGAACCAGTTGTATTTTAGACCTATGTTTGAGATGCTTTGGGGAAATTTTTCAGCTGTCAGTTGACAATTTGTGTCTTATTCTTGCTTGCTTCTCTCTTGTGGTGAAACGTTGACCAAAACCAAATTTGCGAGGAAAGGATTTATTTCTGCTGTGGGTTATGTATAGTCCGTCAGTGAGGGAAGCCCAGCGGAGTAAAGCAGAACCATGATGGAATGCTTTACTTATGGCTTCTTCTTCCTGGCCTTCTCAGATTACTTTTTTATTCTACCCCAGACCACCTGCCCTCCAGAGGTGTTGCCCACAGTGAGCTCAGCACTCCCACATACCAATAATTAATCAAGAGAGTGCACCGTGGGCTTAACCACAGGATTCTCATATGGAGGCCATTCCTCAGTTGAGATTCCTGCTTCTTTTTTGACTCTCTATTGTATCAGGCTGACAAAAACCAACCCAGCACAGGTCTGGAACCAGATTTCAGAGAGAAATAGGGTTGTATTTGTTGTCATCATATCGGTTGGTGACAAAATTCGTTGCCTGAACTTAGTGTACTTATAAAGGAAGTACATATTTCTGTTTTCTCTTATGAAACGTTCCTGGAATAGATGCCGTTCCTTAACCCATTAGACTGTCTTTAGGTTTTCTACAGAGAAGAGCATGTCGCTTTCTTCTATTGACTCTAATTTTTTCACTATATATAAGTTTGCCCCTCAGTTGTACTACTTGAAGTAGAATCCAGAACTTTTTTGAAGGCTAAGAGCATCCATGCTTTTTGGCTCTGTTAATGTTGCTTGCAAAACCCACAGTGTTTATCAGAAGGAAAGCAAACATTCATTTATACTGTAGAGTATAACAAAAATCTATGATCTTTTTGCCTGAGGACTCTTTCCAAAACAACATCTAGACCAGCCTTTCCCAGCTGAGAGTGTTCGGCTGGAGCTCTCATCACTCAGGGCTGGGCCTTCCTTGTCTTCTTAATTCACCATGTTTGTCAGCACTTAGAGACCTTACTTTCTTGTTTGTGGTTTTTAACCCTAGGGCTCTTAAAAAGTGAACAGTGCTTTCTCATTTTTCTTAAAAGTTCTCATACATTTTGGGGGCATGGGAATTTAAATTTACTCTAAAGAATTTAGTTTTCTAAGTTCTTCTAAATGAGATTAAAGGTTTTTTTATTGATTTTTATTGAGCTCT
>LOJH01043305.1:0-14019 GCA_001685095.1 Ellobius talpinus
CTCTGCCTCCCAAGTGCTGGGATTAAAGGCGTGCGCCACCACCGCCCGGCCTGACCTGCATTCTTTTGCAGTCTCACTTATTATTTCCTCTTTCGCGATGTATTATTTTATTTTTATAGTGCTGGAGACGGTAGCCAGGGTCTTAAACATACTAGAAAGTACCCCAACACTGAGCAGCACCTCAGTTCCTCGCTCACCACCCATTATGGGATGCGCATCTGTCTTGTTTAGTGCTTAGAACAAAGCCTACACCAGGATGCCCATGTGGCTCTGAAGACACTCTTCAGGGGCCACCTACAGCTGGTTCAGGGAAAGGCCAAGAAGCTCACTTGTGCCTGCTAAAGCTTAGCTCTTTCCCCTCCACCCTCAGGCAGCTTAGGCTTAGAGACACCCTCAAGCAACCAAGGTTTGTCCCTGGCACTGTGTGCCTGGTCGCCACTACAGTCACCCTAAGCCAGGTCCTCAGGAGTCCCTGTTGACAATGTGTCAAATGTATCTACCCAATGTTTCCACTCTGCTTTCCTCCCCTTAGTTTCCACCATGAATGTGGGACTCAGGTTAAAGGTGAGGAAACCTAACCGCTGGCAGAGGCCATGGGTCACCAAACCCAAAAGCTGACAAACGGGAGGACTGGGTTGGTGCCAGGCTGCCGGGCACTGCATCATCTATGCCCCCTGTAGCCTTCTACTTAAAGAAAGACCTCTGCCCTGCTTCACTGAGGTCTCGTGGAGAACCTGGTAGACATTTCCCTTTGAGCATGCGCAGGAGCAGTGGTTCTCAACCTTTGGGTCAAATGACCCTTTTACAGGGGTCACATATCAGATATTTACATTACAATTCATAACAGTAACAAAATCACAGTTATGAAGTAGCAATGAAAGAATTATATGGTTGAGGGTCACCACAACATGAGGAACTGTATTAAAGGGTCACAGCATTAGGAAGGCTGAGAACCACAGGGTCTGGAGGCTGGCTGGGCTATGGCTGCAGGTGGTCAAGCCAGGCACAAGGTCAGTCCTGAGTCAGGACATCAGTATGGTAGGTTGGAGAGAGATGGGGGAGGCTGGCAGAGTGAAGTCCCCCTCAGGATGTAACTGCCCTTGGCTCCACAAGGTAAGAGGCCAACATGAGGCACTGGCAACTCTTGGGACACAGAAAATGTCAGCTAAATGCTCCATGGGTTGATGGGGCCTGGCACTGTGCTTGGGTGCCCTGTGGGGGAGCATATGTGTGCTTGGATTCCTGGATGTTGATTGGGGTCCTGGGTCTTTCTGCTTCTGTCCCAACTTTGCTTTGAGATGTTTCTAGCACTACCCTCCTCACTGTTCTCAGAACCCTCGTGCCTGTTCATGGCCTCAGAAAAAAGCACCTAAGTCTCCTGTCACCCCTTTTAGAATCTACCTATAGGGAGTCTGTCATTTAAACCCTACCCACTGTGAATCCACAGGCCAACATCTGCTGGACAGTGGCCAACTGTGCCCCTGTACTCTGTCCCCACCCACTCCCTGGCCCCACTCACCCTGGGGCATAGGGAGCCTTGGGCTCAGCCTTGATGGGAGGCCCAGAGCCCCCCAGGAAGGGCTTGGGGGCGGTGCCCATGCCGTTGTTGTTGTTGCAGTTGAGTGGGGTGCCGTAGGTCGGGGGTGGGAGGGGGCCATGGCGCCCAGGGGATGGTCCACTCCCAAGGGGGCTCAGATGGTGGAGCCCGCTGGAGCCAGGAATGGCTGGTGGCCCGTGGGGGAAGGAGGCTGTGCTGGCTGGTGCAGAGATGTCAGGGAAGCAGCTGTGGGGAAGGGAGGAGGCTCAGCCCCCAGGTCCCCAGGCCTGAGGGGAAGATCCATCCCCTCCCACAGGGAACTGCCCGGAAGTTTCAGCTAAGGTGACTCACAGATCAGAGGCGTCCTCCTTGCCAATGTACTCCTCCAGGATACTGGTGTCTATATTGGAAGGCTCCAAGGCACCGCTGATGTCATGGCCTGCAAAGCAGGGGCAGCTGGGTTTGAGATAGATCCCCGAAGACCCCAGGCCTAGGTCTCACCAGCCCTCCTCAGGTTAGGCTCTCTGAAACGCATGACCTATCTCCCCTCTGTGCATGGTCCTTCACTGTCCACCCAATGCCCCTCTAAAAAAAATGCCTGCCTACACCCTCAAGGATACCCCATTTCCCAGGAGGTCAGCAGCCTAATGTATGGGGTTGGGGACAGAGAAGCCACTCTTGTCCTTCCACATCCTTTTTCTGGCTATGTGACAGGATCATCTCCCTCCCTCTCATCTGTCCCTCTGTCTTACAGAGTGTTCTGAGGAACAAGCAAGGCCCTACCATGCCAGTGCCTCAGACCCAGAATGACTTTCCTGCCCTGTCCTTCCAGGAGACCCAGCCTTGAGTACTTGGAGGCATGAGGTCTGGCAGGGCAAAACACACATCCTGGGGCCCAGGAACTCAAGGAACCACTGAGCCCCAGGCTCCAGCTTCAGGGAAAGCTGAAAACCAAGATTGGTAGTGCCAGCGTGGCCCATCTCTGGTGGCGAAGCCCATTGCCCATTGAGTAGGGAGCTCAGACCCGACTCCCCAGAGGAGACAGAGGATGAGAGGGGCAGTCTGTCCTGGCCTCACCCAGGGAGGGACAGTGGCCAGAGCTCTGCTCCGCTACCCTCCACCTGCTTGCCTGCCTGCTATCCTCCCCTGGCCTCAGGCCCATGAAGGGGAAGGACAAAGAAATGCAGTCCAGGGCTTCTGGGCATGGCAAGGGGTGGCGATGGCCTTTCCTCTCCCAGGGTCACCTTGTGGGGCGAGGAGGGGGGCAGCCAAAGGGAGGAGTGATAAGGGGGCTGACGTGAGAGATGCGTCAACCCCGATAATAGAGGACACCCCACCCACACTGAAGATTTGGCTGGCCGGCTCCACTGAGGCAGGAAGGACCCACTGGAGCAATGGTTCTCAACCTATGGGTCACAATCCCTGAGGGTGTCGAATAACTTTCACAGGGGTCACTGATCAGATGTCCTGCAGATCAGATATTTACATTACGATCCATAACAGTAACAAAACTACAGTTATGAAGTAGCAATGAAATAATTTTATGGGTGGAGCCACCACAACATGAGAAACCGCATTAAAGGGTCTCAGAGTCAGGAAGATTAAGAACCACTGATCTAGAGCCTCAAGTCCTGGGTTGGCACCTTGAGTCCTTCCTCAGGAGAGTCCTGAGAACAGGGCTCAGGCTGGTCAGGACAAACTGCATCTAATTCAGCCTGCTATGTGCCCTCAAGGAGGCCATACCCTCTTTGGGCCTTAGTATCCTTCCTAGGAAGATGGGGAGTGAATATCGCTGTTTCTTGGAGCGACTGTGATGGCTGTAAAGTTGTAAACATACAGATCCTGAAGTGCACTGCACACAGTGGGAGCCCTGCAAATGGGAGGCTGTCTTCACCTCCCAAACCCCAGAACCCTGGGGTCTCTGAGCCCCCAGCCCAGGCCCCTCCTTGTCCCCTGCTGGCATTTGAAGAATGCGGAGCCCCGCTTAGGTGATTAATGAATTAATGAGCATGAGCAGCTAAGCCTTCCTAGGAGTCACACGCTGCCTGTAACAGACCAGGGCCTCTGACTGACCCCCACCCAAACTCACCCCAGCCGGGAACAGAAGGCACCCACCCACTATGCAAGGCTAGTGCCAGCCATGACCTACGGGGGGCTGTACATGGTCAGTCTGTCTGCCCATGTTCCAACTTCACCTCCCTCATTTCTGGCAGCCACAGCTCCCAATAGTTGAGTGCCTACTGTGTGCCCCCATTGCCAAATTTATATGAGGCATTCTGCCAACTTTACGGGCAACGTGTCACTAAATCCTACCAAGCCCTCATAACAAGGAGGAAAGCAACATTGCTGGTGATGGCAGCTCATGGTGGAGCCTACCAGTCCTGAATTCATACTATGTGATGACAATAAAGGAAGCTCATGCTCTCTGGTCAGGCACTATTTAAGTATTTAAAACATTGCAGTTTACCCTGCGGTCACTTCCACAAATCTGGTGTTACTACCTCTGTCTCCATTGTTCATAAAGATCCCTCCTCACCCCCAAAGCCACACAGCGAGATGAGTCCATCTGACCCCAGGGAGAAAGGTATAGCTGATATTTCTGCATCTTCTCCCAGCCTGGTTCCTGCCTCACAGCATTGCAGAAGGGTTTCTGAAGCAGGGAGGAGAACCTAATGCCCCACCCCCACTCTGCCCCAGCTGCTGAAGCTGTAGGTTTTTGAGACTGAACTTGGCACCTTGGGTGAGTGATGGGCTGATTCGGTCATGGGCTGCTGTTTATAACCATTCTAGCCCCTCCTCTTGGGCCCCTCCTCCCCTGGCCAGGAGCACTCCTAATCGCCCCTAATCCTCCTGTCCACCTCCCCCGGGGGATGGGGGCCTCAGGCCCAGGCATCCTGGGAGACCCTAACAAGAACCAGATGTGGCTAGGGGAGGAGGGACCCTCTCGTGCCAGGGTCCGGGAGGACCGAGGTGGGAGGAGGAGGCTGATGGTACAGTGAGGTGGGTCTCGGGCTCTAGAGGGGGAGAAGCTGAGGCTTCCTGTGGCATGCGGGACCCCCCACTTCCTGCTCCCTACAAGCCTGTCTCCTTCCCATACTGCCCAGATACTGTGCAAGGGTCCCAGCCTAGTCCACAGATCTCTACTGTTAAGGAGGCCTGTGGGAGCCTGGGGCTCTTGAGGCTGGAACAGGGCCCCCTAGGGGCCCAGGAGAGGACACAGTCCTCAAGGTACACTCTAGGAGTACTGCCCTAGTGCCAAGAGAACCATGAAACACTGGATCCCAGTGAGGAATGCCTGCAGGGCTGGAGACAGTCCTCAAGGTACACTCTAGGAGTACTGCCCTAGTGCCAAGAGAACCATGAAACACTGGATCCCAGTGAGGAATGCCTGCAGGGCTGGAGACTCAAGACAGCATGCCGCCCTTCCTCACCCCCTCCCCAGTTCTCAAGACCACCTGGAAAGTGAGCACTGCCCTGCCACAGACCATTCAGAAAGTGGTACCCCAATATCACCAGTCAATATCTGTCCTTTCTCTCCTCAAACCCTCCAGCCAATGTGTCCAGCAAATTATAAACCCAGAGCGCCTCGGCTGTCCAAAGCCTGGCACTGTCTGCCTTCTGCTCGTACCTCAGCTTCCTCCTCTGTGCCATTCTCTGAAGCCCAGTTCCTGCTTCCTTCCTGTCAGGGACAAACACACCGCCCACAGGGCCTTTGCATATGCGGTTGCCTCTACCAGAGAAAGCCAATTCCCATTATTTGCAGGTTTTTATCATCCAAAATCCCAACCCACGTGGCCTCCATGACTCTTCCTTTTGCCCCTCTTCTCCTTTCAAGTCAGGTTGTCTACCTGCTCACCCAGCTGCCTCACACCTCCCTGGAAAAGTTGAGTGAGTGCCCACAATCTGACTTCCACATTCCAAGGAATATCTCTCCCATGAGGTCACTGTCCTCTGTTGTACAGAGGAAGAGACCGAGAGTGGGTTTCTTTCCTCTAGGTCCAGGGCAGGAACTGGGCTATGGCTCCTATATGTCTCTGCAATGTAAGAATCCCAGTATACAGCAGGCAAGATTAATAGCCACAGAATGAATGGGTGAACAAGATGGTGAACCAGAGACTAGAGGTGGCCTGGCTGGGCCTGGAGACCTTAGGCAGGCCCCGTAAGACCTAGAGGCAAGGGTTAGACAGGGCCTCTCCGTGTCCCACATTATCCCGCAGAGCTGTACCCCCAGGAGCTCCACACTAATCAGGCCCTTTATTACCTGCTTGAAACAAGAGCCAGACCCAGATGCCATTCTTCCCCAGGCAGGCCAGGGTCCCAACTGTGGGAAAACAGCCTGTCCCCTTTTCTCCTCCTCCTTCTAAGATGACTAATCTGGGCACAAGGCATGAGAACACCCAAGCCAGGTGCAGGAGGCGAGTAGGCAGGGACCCAGGTGGTCCCTCCACCCTGGACCCTCCCTGTCCCCCTTCTCATGCCTCCCCCCCACCAGCTGTGGCTGCTGGCTGAGTCTTGGCCATTGTCCTGGGGGGTGGGGAGGGTGGGGATGCAGCACAGTGGGAGTCTTGTGCCCTGCCTACCCCCTCCCCTGCCCTGTCAATGGAGCACTTGTCAATTCATGCCTCAAACATGGCGGAAATCCCGTCAGCCACGTGGCCACGGGCAGGGTGGGCTGATCTGAACTCAGGGTAGGCAGGGCATCAGGGCTCGAATCCCTGAGTGACAACCTCAGGTGTCGGAATCTAAGGGCATCCTGATTCCAGCAGTGACTTGGGTCAGATGCTTCCTTCCTTGGCATCCTTGTGGTCCTCTGAGAGGCCTCGCTACCAACATGGGCCTCAGCTTAATTGCAGAGTGACTTCCTGACCTCTCTGAGCCTCGGTACCCTTCTCTACCAAGTGTGCATGCGTGGTCAGGCACCCCAGGAAGCTATCCCTCAGTCAGCATAGCCGCTCTTTTCCTCACTTTCAAGTGTCCCTACTCCGCTCCTGCCCTCCTGCCTCTGCCCAGGTAGTGCAGTTTTCCCATACCTTTGGGTTTCTGAGGGCCCATGTCAGACCCTGAATCCTTCCAGGTATATGACCAGTACACTACTTCTCCAGCACACCCCAGTAGGGATGCCTTCTGTGTCTTCCCCCCAGCCTGCCCAGGCAGTCCCCCCACAGGCACCCAGCCACAGAGGACCCCCAGGGCCATGGCCCGTCTCCCACTGTGGACTGAGCTACAAGCTCCAATCAGCCCACCCGGAGACAAGGCACAGTGAGTTGTCAACAATCGTCGGACCTGGACTTTCTGTCTCCGTTAATACCCAGAACTGCTTGCTGGCCCCATTCAAGCTCCCAGTTGAGATGAGTACTCTTCTCGGTCAAACGCCTGCAGCTTGGATACTTGGATGTGCACGCAGCCCATTGTATGGATGCACCCGATTTTCACTCCGTTGTGACCCAGTGGTCACACCTGACAGCAGTGCTGTTCTAGACCCAGCAAATCCTTAAGCCTAAGTCACAGCTGCCCGTGCTCCCCCCACCTCCTCACCAGAGACCCAGGAGAGACACCGTAGCCTGCTTGCAGTGATGTTTGATCCTCAGCACCAAATAACTGGCTGTGGTGGAACATGCATGTAAATCTAACACTCAGAAGTAGAGGCAAGAGAATCATAAGTTCAAGGTCGTGCCCAGATACATACTAAGTTCAAGACCAGCCTGAGCTACATGAGACCATATATGGGGGGGGAGTTGGCTGAATTAATTTGTCAGTTGACTTTGAACCTTAGAATGTCAAATGCATATGGCAGGGGGTATATGTATATGTCTCTTTTATCTCTAAAGCCTAGCACTGTGCTTGACACACAGTGGGGGCCTGAAGAAACCTTCCTGGAAAAATGAAAGGACCCCATGTAGAACATGCAGGTGTATGCTGCAGATCTCCTGGAGTGCATCCCTAGGGGTCATGCTGCTGTGTTAACACAAATCAACAGGAGGACTTGATGGAGAGCCAAGCTCTCCATGCTGCAGGATCCTCCCACTGTATGTGTGGCAGGTCCACCCTGGTTCCTGTGAAAAAGAGTCAAAGGCAGCGGGTGGGACTCTCTTTGCCCCTAGAGTTAGAGCCTTGTGCTGCCAAAGAGAAGTGCAAGTTTCTGGGAACAGTATGGGTTTCCTAAGAACTGGCTACAGATTGGCTGGCTTCAGGAGCATCTTGGTGCCGAGTTCAGATTGTGTTATCCTGAGCATAAGGTGATGGCTGTGTGGGGACCAGGGGAAGATGTAGCTGTAGCCCAAGGGTAGCTGAGATTCTGGATCCCCTGGAAGAGCAGGGCCTCTGAAGGCATGCTGGGAGGGTGAGGGTGTGGACTCTTCTCTTTCTGGTATGAAATTGGGAGGGAACACAGGCAACTGTGGCTTAGACTTAAGGATCTGGTGGGACGGTTCTTGCTCTGCGCATGCCAGGTAAGCTTTCCACCAGCCAAGCTGCATCCCCAGTGCTTTCATTGTAGTTTCAAGGGTGCAAGGCAGTAGTGACAAAGTCTGTGAGGTACAAGCTTGTTGGCCCAAGTTTACATCTCAGCATCCTTCCAAGGCGTGTCTCAAGTGCAATATGCACACAAATAAGACTGGTCTACAGCAGGCCCCACTGCCATGCCTCCCAAGACACGGTTTCATATTCCTGGGCCAGGGTCCCCCAACACAAGCTTCTCCCATTTTCTTTCCTCCTAGTCTCTCCCCACAGTCCAAAGTCAGACCCTTCCACCAGCTGCAGTGGGAGTCAGATAGTGCTGAGCAAATCTGTGCCACTGGCCCAAGTCCCTCAGAAAGGCAACACCTTGCCTCTGAACCACCCTCACTCAGTGGGTGGTTTAGAGGCCACAAACCCTGCCTAGAGGTAAAAGGAAGGCAGGATACCAGGGACAAGGGCAGGACCAGCATCCTATAAGCCAGTAGGGGTTCTGGAGCCAACAGCATCCCACCCAGGCGCTTTCCTCTTCTGCCCCCCCCCACTTTTCTCACTCCCCCTCTGACCTCAGCACTCTTTGGGTCTCCCTGCTCACACTCTGAAGCCTTGACCATGTGAGTGGGGGCTATATGGTCCAGGAAGGCTGGATGTACATCATTTATCATGACAACCAGCAGGTCAAGCCCCTCAGTATGCAATGAGATCCCCTTCCCACCTACTCTAGGAGAAGCTCCAACTGTGGTCCAGAATCCCATTCCTGTTTTTGTGGCTACCCTGCATGAGCAGGGAACATCACCTTCAGCTTGTCACTCTTGGGAAAGCGGCCTTACAAACCATCTCCCCCGTGTCAAGGATGGCAGGAGGAACAGCTGCAGAGTACTCTAGCCCAGATGCTCCACAGGCAAAGATCAAGTTCCTTTCTATTCCACAGAACAAGCTCCACATCTCTGAGGTTAAGGAAGAGACAGACTTCATTGGTGAGGCAGGACCAAGACCTGACACCAGACAAAGCAAAGGCAGGCCAATAACAGCACAGTTGCCTGCACACAGAATACACTCAATAGATGATGACTGCCCTCATCTTGGAGTAAGGTTCTCAGAGAGGGTGATGGTCTCTCCCAAAGCACATAGCACCATCTGTAAAACCTGAGCCCAAGTCTGAGGCATCAATTACTACACTAGTGGATCAACAATCCTGAGGGTGGGCATATGGCATCTACCCCAGGCCATGCAAAGGGGCTGTGTGAGCCCGTGGGATGTTAGTTAAGTAGGGCTGGTATAAAGCCCGGCCACTGTCCCTAGGCCTTCCCATGCACTATCTTATGCAACCCCACAGAAGCTCTGGGAGGCGACCACTAACTGTTGCCTTTTGACAGCTGAGACAATAGAGCCCAGATAGCTGTAGAGACAAACCCAAGAGGAGAGCCATGAGGACTACAGGGCTAGCTGCAGTCCCCACTGCCCACTAGTGAGCACACAAAATCCATGCATCAACTCTCCCAGCCATCCACACCTAGTGGTAACAGCTGAAGACCTGGAGTTGGGAGAGGAGGCATCCCAACTGAGGGAGACTGAGACTCAGAGGAGTGCCTAAGGACTAGGCTGTGAGGAGGAGGAAGGGAAGGCAGGCTGCCTACTTAGGGCGGGGCCACCCCAGTTAATAATCCAGTTAATGATTTCTGCTTTGTCCTTATCGGGGAGGGCAAAGTCCAAGGGCAACAGCCAATCATCAGCCTAGCTTGGTGGTTACCCAGTAGCCTCTGCTGCCAGGGCCCCCCCAGAGCGGTAACCCTTTGGGAGTTGCCTGAGCAGGTCTCTCAGGGAGATGCCACTCTACCCAGAGTGGTCTGTCCCCAAATAGCCTTCTTGGCTCTGCCTAAGACCTCAACGAGTACCTGCTCAGCACCCCTACACCGAGGAAGGGTTCAGGACCAAGGGGTTGGTAACCAATTCTCCTGACCCCCAGATACAACCCCAGCCACTCCCAAGAGTGGCTTTCCATGATACATCCCCACCCAAGGCTCCTGATACATATAGATGGACCAATCGATCATGGCATCTACTGGCAGGGAGCATTTCCTGCCTGCCCTGTGTTGTGTGGATCTGTGATAGGTGTGGAGACAGAGGGATGAGTCAGACCCCCATGTATTCTCTCTTCCCTCCTACCTGGCTCAGGGCCTGAAGGGTGGGCCCAGACATCAGTTCACTACAAACTGGGGCTGAGACATAAGTCCCCCGCCCCCCGAGTGGGGCTGGGGGTGGGTTCCAGGTGGGCCCAGGAGGCCTTGTGTCTCCTCCCCAGGAAGGAGAATCTGAGGGATTAAGGAGATCTTGCATCTGGTGTCTCCCTACCCACCTGCTCCTGGGTGCATCACCAGTGACAGAGAGGTGACACAGGCCATACAGCCACCCCCATCTCACAGCCCAACTAGCAGATGTTGAGTTGTGGCCTCCCTCCTGAGTTGCCAGGTAGCCTCCACCTGAGACTCCTACCCTCTGGAGGGGATGCAAGGATGTTATCCTCAACTGGTTGCCCTTCCCACGAGGCCTTGATGACAGAGAAAGCTGGGGACTAAAGTCAGCCTGGACTACCCAGCTAACCTTGTGTCACAGAGCCTCAATTCTGACCCCTGGGAAATGTGTTAATTCTGGGCCTCCCTCCTCCCACCAAGCACTCTGTAGTCTACCTTCTTCATCCCATCAGACACCGTGAGTTTGGGTTTGTTGGGTGTCTAAAAATGGTCCCATTAGAAGCTTCTACTGTGGTTCGGCTAACTTATCCTAGCAGGAAAGCAAGCCAGAGAGGACAGTATCCATTTAGGCTCACCTTCTGGTTCAGGGAAGGTAAGACTCAGGCCTCCTCCTCCAGCCCTGAGGCTCCAAAGGCCAGTACCGGCCCCCAAACTCTCAGTGGTCTGATCAAAACCTGCTAGAGACCAATTCCCTTCATTATCCACCCCCCATGCTTTGGGGGACATCAGCTACAACAGGAGCCCCTAGCATCACTGTTAGCACTGCCTCCACTCAGAATCTCCCGTTCATACTCTAAAGTGTCCGTCCCTCCCAGGACTGGGACAGAGAGTTCATCAGAGCTGAGGGCACCATGGAGACCTCTGCCACTGACCCCTATGTCCCAGGTGAGGAAAAAGATCCCAGAGAGGTGAAAGGCTCTGCCTAGGGTCACACAGCTCTCAGTGACCCACTATGAATTAGCCCTCTTTGGTCCTTGTCAAGTCCTCTGAACATGGTCCTCCTCCATCCCTGGACTCTAAGAAGTCAGGGCCCCCACCAACCAGATGAAGAGTAACACACCATCCCTATACCCAGTTACCTGCTGGGAGCCAATGCATCCTGCCCGGAGGGTCCACTCTCTACAAGCCTTGTGCCCTCCACTCTGAATTGCTGGTGCCTATCTCTAGGGGATTAACTGGGCAGTCACAGGGACCCAGCTGTACCAGCCTCGAGGGGGACGCTCTATCCCAGCCTCCCACCAAAGGCCCAAAGCGCCTTAGTCCCCAGTCTTACTTCTGGCCCAGAGCAGGGCAGGACATGCCCCTATGTGCTGAGCTAGTGGGAGTCATAGTAGGAGAAGGGACTCTTCAAGATTGCCCCTTCAAGCAAGAGATGCTCTGTCTCTCAGCCCAGAACCCAAACCATAGAAATCTCTGCCCACTATCCAGAGGAAATGACTGAGGCCATGTGGGAATCTGGATGAGGTCTCAAGGGTCCCCATTTGAGTGTGAGAGCATACACTAGCACCAAGAATGACATATCAGCGTCCATAAAATGAGGCTTTACACGTCCTGGACGGGCTTCACTCACACTTATGAGCACACCAAAGCTCTGTGCTTGCTCCCCAGGCCCTTTCACCTCATAATGAGAACCTCCATCTCACCACCCAATGGGTCCCCTGCCAAGGCCTTCCCCTCTCAGATAGCCCTAGAGGACTTGAACCAGGTGCCCACCCACCTATTCCCAGGCTCTGGGAGACTTCTGAAGCCTGGCCCTCCTGAGCAGGCCCCACACCCCGCCTGCTCCCCACAGACATTCTTGAGTCTCCTCTTATCTCTCTGGAGGGAGCAGCACAGCCTCCCTGCCAGGCAGCCGCATGGCTAAGCTGTGGCGTCAGCCTCCACCCCCTCCCCAGACCAGGAGGGAAAGTTTGGCTCAGAAGTGTAGAGCCCAGGTGCCCAGAGCCAGGTGGGGGTAGGGTGGGGAAGGAAGTTTGGAGATATCTTCAGGAACCAAGGGGTCCCCGTTCATAGGTCATGAGAGCACCAAACAGGCACAAGACACCCCCAGTCAGTACCTGGGCCCCACAAGGACGGCTAACTTCTCCCCTCTGCTAGGGTCCCTGAGCACTCCTAATCTATGCCCAGCATAGGGAAGAGAGCTCCTGGGATTGAAGGGTGCTGCCTGGCACCCTCAAATGGCCCAGCTGCCTCAACTATTGATGGCTGAATTAGTCCAAACCTAACATTTGGGGACCTCTTAGGACTTGTTCTGCCTGGGTGTTCAGGACCCTGCAGTGAAGGTGCCTGAGACGTGGGGCTGTCCTCTCCAGGGCTGCTCAGCAAGGAGGAGTGGACAAACGTCCATTGTGTGGTTCTCTAAGTCACAGAAAGAAACAGAGACAGGGAAAGGTCTCTAGCCCTGGGGAAATCTCTCGAGAACTAGGCACTGAGCTTTAAACTTGGGTCTTGATTTCTATCCCGCAACTCAGTTCCAGCCTGGTATGTCCAGGGCAACAGGTTCTGCTCCAGGAAGGTTCTCCCCGTACTTAGGAGCAAGCTGTTAGCTTAGGGGCTAGCAAGAGGGTACGGCAGGAACTAGGTTCCCAACACAGCGGGCATAGATACAGAAGGGGCTCAAGTGCCTGGTCTCATCCTCCAGCGAGGGTCTGAGAAACCCAGCAGGCTGGGAGACATCAGCCTGCACCTCCCCTCCCCCTCCCACACCAGTCCCTTCCCTTCTGAACCCAGCTCTCAGGGGGGAGGGGCAGTCCTGGAAGAGGGTCAGGAGCTGCCCAGAAAAAGCCCAGGCGGTATTTAGACAAGGAACAGACTCTAAAATCAATGCAGGGGTGAGGAAAAAATTTAGTGGGGCATGCATGGATCCCCTGGAGAAGGGTCTTTTCAGGTCAAGGTGAGGGGGACCAGGTCACTCCTGGTGCAGGGAAACATTACTCCTGTGTCAGGTGTGAGGGACCCAGCCCTGAGGAGCCTCATGGGGCTGGTGGGGTGGGTGCCATTTACAGCACTGTGAAGGTCTCCACGAGCAGAGGTAGCTGGTGGCAGAGATGCCAGCTTCAAGGGAGTTCCATACTAGGTAAGCACACTAAAGAGAGGGCCCTGCCTGGGAAGCAGTGGCTGCTTAAAGGAGAAATTCAGTCTTAGGGGAGGAAGCAGCATTGCCCAAGACAGGTGACAGTCCCAAAGGGCATCCCGATGTCCAAGGGTGTCTCAGCCTCCAGGAAGCACAGTCAGGAGGTCCCAGCTTCCAGGGGGTAGGCTAGGCTCTTGGGTCCCAGTCTTAAGGGCTGTGGGAAGTCCACAATAGATGGAGTTGGAGCCTGGCATGGATGGAGTAGAAGGGAAATGGATACAGATCTCCAGGCTGGAGAAGTGTGCTGAGGATTGGAGTGTCACCATTTAGTGGGACTACAGGACTTAAAGTCTTCAAGGAGGGCTTAGCACGGAAGGTAACCCACCCCTAAAGAAGCTGAGTGTTGAAGGCACACGGGAAGCCCAAGTCCAGCGAGCATGGGCAGGAACCTCCTGGAGACTACCAATCTCGAAGCCATTTATCTCTCTTGTTGCCAGTCTGGAGTAGAGTCCCTACCCAAAGAAGGCCTTCTGGGGGTCCTTGCATGGTGGGAACCCCATGGGAGTCCTGTCCTCTGGGAGATCGGCTGGCATATCCCACTGTAGGAGGTTTGTCGCCCAGCCATCCCCACGGTCTCTCACCTTCGAAGAAGCGCTGCAGCGCTTCGGTCTCGTCCACCACCTCCATGGCCCGCCTGCCCGGCG
>LOJH01043308.1:3882-14296 GCA_001685095.1 Ellobius talpinus
GAGAGAGAGAGAGAGAGAGAGAGAGAGAAACTATGGTCAGTATAGTTGGGAGAAAGGTCAGCCTTGCACAGAACTCACCCCAGCACCACACTCAGTTCTTTCACGTGCACACGCGTGTGTCCCCGGAGATACTCGGAAAGCATTTTGCTCTTAAGGTACATCTCCTGTAGTCTGTCTTCCAGATGCATGACGCACTGCAACCAACAGCATTGACAATGAGGACTACGCCTTCAGCATCTGCCAGGACCTTTAAGAGCTGGGCTTTTCCGTAGTCATTTCTACATACACAGCTGTAACAGCTCCCTTTCAAATAAACCCCCAGAACCACCAGCTTACGTTTTTCATAAAATGGCTATTAACATTTGCATATAATATCATTCTAGTATATTTTAAAAGAAGAAAACCTTTTACAGAGTTGAAATTTTTTCCCTAAGCATGAACAACCCGTCTTTCTGGCTTTTAAATAGTTAATTTTGTTCTTGGAACTGATGTGGGAGTCAGGACCATCATCATCTTGGCTCTCTGGAGAGACACACTCCTCCTATGTATCAGAACCCTACAGAACAGCGAGTTCTGGGTTGCAGAAGTGGATTTATTTTTGTACTTGTCTTTATATCTTTGTTCACATGATTTCTTGTTAGGAAACTTACCAATAATCTCGTATTTAAGAATTCCTTACTAGGCCATTTTCATGGCTAGTGCTTTAGAAAAATGTTACCTTACTACTATTTACTTAACCATAGGGCAGTCTACATTGGGGCTATAATTTTGTAAAGAATGTTTTAGCTCTTGTGTTCTTTCTGGACATCAGACATTTCTGCCATAATACACTCCTAGAAGCAGAATGATGGGGACAAGGTCACTTCAGACTTGTATTTTGCTTTCTAGAGTATCCTTTAACTAGGTCTTTAATAACAAAAGGAGAGAACAATTATCTTGGGGACATCTTTTCACTTGGAACTGTGTTTAGCTTCAGTCGTTAGGGAACCACAGCCTTCCATTTGCGTCTCTCGCGAGAGGCAAAGGCTTTTACATTGGGCAGGCAGTCGCCCCAGTGTCTCTGGGAGATGACACCTGACAGCGCTGGCAAAACAATTCCATCATCCATAATTTCCTTCTAGACCATTAGGCCTATTTTCAGGGTAAAAAGATGAACAGATGCATTCGAAAACATTAACCTTGTCCATCTGGGCTGATCAATGATGGCGGAGAAGTGTCTGTGAGACGTGGGGGCTTTTGAGTCTGTCACTGGTGAGCATCTTAGATGCAGGATGCTGAGGGTGAACCATAGCTGTAAGTACTACTCAAGGCAGGGGGGATGGCACCAATCTCAGAGGTAAACAGCAGAGAGATTTCCTACCAAGTTTTGGCTCATTGTGAAGTGAAATACATAGTATTTAAATAAGAGTTACAAGATAGCAAGAAACATTCAAATCATACTGAATTCTTTATGGCTTAAAGTGGCTTTTATGTGTGATGTTTTCAGTCCACAGTAAAAATGTATGACGCAATGTTGGGTCTAGAAACATGCTAAATGTGGGAAAAACACATTTACAAAAAACTGGCTTTTTAAAGCTTCATACTCAAATAGAATTATGTTGAGTGGTTACCCCTCTTTGTCGGATCTTACTCCTGAGAGGAATAGCATTTAATTTCTAAAATTTTAGTTATTTTCTTCCATATACAAGTCCCATGTGTATTTTCTCAAAAGCAACACTTAGAATTCTCTTGGATCTTGGTTCTGCCAGGTTAAGTAAGTCATTCATGTCTTATTATGGAGTTATGTGTACTTCTACCAGATGAAGCAGAAAGAATTTTCTATAATTTATTGCTTTGATAGTTAATATGTCAGACAATGAGAACAATGTCTTGAGAGAATCCAATGTAGGCATCTGTAAAGAGAGCAGCAAGCTGCCATGAGCTCTAATATCTCCTCCTTCCCTTACAGAAAAGGAAACCCAAGCCTCAAAGGATGGACATCAGTCTCTTTCTAGTAGAAAAGAAGACGCCTGCTTCTCCTGCTAACCCTGGAAGAGACATCTTGCAAGAGCATGCTTCAGTTACGAGCCAAATAAAGATTTTTATGGAAGATGTTGCCAGTTGTTACACCATCAATATTGTCTATCACATACCAGTAGTAACTGTTTACTGATGGATTGGAACACCTACCACCATTCCAAGTCCTTCGCTTGAATTAAATCGTTTCCCTAAGCATATGAAACAGATTTTTCTTCCCCAAGACAGGGTTTCTATGTGTAGCCATGGCAGTCCTGGAACTCACTCTGTAGACTGGGCTAGCCTAACTCACAAAGATCCGCCTGCCTCTGCCTCCTGAGTGCTGGTATTAAAGGCATGTGCCACCATCGCCCAGCCTGAAGCAGGTTCTATTTTTCCTCTAGATGTACAGAAAGGGAAATGAGCCTCAGAGAGGTTACAAGGCTCATACACAGAACTCAGAAATGGTTCTCATGCCCAGTTACTGACTGTGAACCGACATACAAGGAGGCTGTGGCACTTGGCCAGTCTGAAAAGCACCGTCTCCTCTCTGGTTTGTGGAACAATCTCACAACAGGCTCAAACTATCTTCATGCTGCAAACAAGGAACCTGGGCTTCGAGGATTCGCCATTGTCCACTACACAAGGAGTACTGGCCACGTGTCCCAGGGATGTTTCAAGGTTTTCCCCCCCTTCTACACTGCCCAGCTTTCACAACCATCCCTCAGAACACCGACAACAGAGTCCTGACCATGTGTGCAAAGAGCTGCAACTGAGGACCTGGCCATAAGATGACAGACAGACGACCAGCGTGTATTAACTGATTGGTGTATTAGCTGATGCTTCCTGTCCGGCTGTTAAACAGTCTGTGCTCTCTCCGGAGACCAGGAGGGAGACAGGAATTTGAACTAAGGCTTGGCTGCATAGAGCCACCCTGCACAGAAGGGAAGGAAGCAGAAAAGGCAGGCACTTCCGCGTCGTGTGTGTCCCTAAGGCCACACAGCGAGGCTGCTCAGCTACGTGCCTTTCATCTCTCTCCTTGTCCTGCTTTCCTTGCTCACTTTCTGAATATACTTCCTCTATACCGCTCTCTGCACTCGACACGAATCAGGAGTTTGCTATGCATAGTCCACTGACTAGGGGAGAGCTGGTAACCCTTTTCTAGGACTTTCTATGCTGTTCTTAGTTTCTAGTTAAAATGTCACAAAAGTCTTTCTAAAAATCCCACTTGGGAAGGAACAACCGAGACACCATGTAATAAGTTCTTACAAAGTCCTTTCAAATGTGAGCCGCGCCCATTCACCCGTAACGGACTGTGAGGATGCTCACAGAAAAAAAACGCCCTGCCTTGGATCATCTACAAGTTCTCCAATGAAGGATTTTAAGTTTATTTTTCAGCTCAGTTCCCCTGTGTCTACCTTACTACCTGCTTTCTCAGATGACACTGCCCTCTGCGCCATTGAAGCTCTACCTGTCTGAGGCTTTGAAGCTGCATGTTCCATTTTTCTTTAATGCTAACCTTCAGTACATTAAAAACAATGTGTCTGAATTTGTGATATTTATAATCAAAGAAATGAATAAAAGTTATCTTTTAATTACATATTTTCTGATGATGAAAGGCCAAATACTTACAAAGTCGGCAGGAAGGTGGAGCTTATAGAGCTGTAGAATGGACTGAAGTAAACAGGACACTTGGTTGGAGACCAAGACATCCTGGCCCAGCTTCATGGTGTCCATCACCTTCCTCTGACTCGTGGCCACCTGGACAGTCCATTTCTCCGTGTCAGCAATGATACAGACGGCTTCGGCTATGGGCTCGTCAAGCACTGGATGCTGAAAGAGATGCAGTGGGTCAGCGTCCCCAGCTCAGGATGGACAGTGTTTGGTGCAGCATCAGAAGACGAAGGTGCAGACCACAGAAGTGTGGAGCTTCATGGTCCCCAGAAAGGGGTGCCACTGAACCAGACTGAGACTAGTTAGAAGGTCTGAGATGGCTCAGAGGGCTAAGTTCAGTCCCCAGGATCCACATGGAAGGACAGACTGTCTCAAGTTGTCCTCTCATCTCCAAATGCGCTGTGGTCAATGTGGGCATGCCCCCAAAGACATAATACACACCAAGTAAGTTAATAAAGATGTTTAAAAGCTGGCTAAAGTGGCATTCTTCTTAAAAGTCATTTTGCTAAAAACCAGAAAATACTAAGGAGTTCATAGATAAACAAAAGGACTTGCTTTGCCCATGTTTCTAATCAGTATGAAAGACTGTATTCCCATACAGAATGAGAAAAAAACCAAAATAAGCTAGAGGATCCCATTGCCATTTCTCCAATAATGAGATCAGTCAAGATAACATTATATATACCCTTTAGGGGTTGGAGAGTATGAGCAGAATGCATATTTAAAAAATTAGCAGGCATGGTGGTGTGCACTTACAACCCCAGCCCTGAGGAGGTGGAAAAAGAAGTATTCTTGGGGTACACTGGCCACCTGCCAGCCAGCCTACTCTAATTGGTGAGTGCCAGGTCCTAGTGAGAGACCCGGTCTCACAAAACTAGGTAGATGCAGCTGGAGAAATGGATTAAGAGAAATTTCTGTTCTTCCACAGGACTGGCATTTGGTTCCCAGCACCTGCCGGGCAGCACCCAACATCCTGTAACAATCTCTAGGGGATTTGATGCCCTCTTCTGGCCGTGTTGGGTACTTGTACCTGTGTAGTGGGGGGGGAGAGGGGAGAGAGGGGAGAGAGAGAAAGGAGAGAAAGGAGAGAAAGGAGAGGGGAGAGAGAGACAGACATCTGACTGACACACATCCATCATTTTATGTTGGGAAGTTACTGGAATGCTATCTGGAAGCTTGTCTTTATACTCTTTGGGGTCTCTTGTTTATTGACGTAATTTACACATGTTAAAATTCAGCAATTGTATATGTGAATTGAATGAGTTTTAACAAATGTATATAGTTGTGTGTCCACTGCCATAACCATGTACTGGAAGTTTGCAGGACCTACAGAAGTTCAAGTTCCTTTGTAGTTAGTCTCCTGTAGCTACCCCAGCAACCACTAATATGCCCTCTAGAACTACAGCTCTAACTTCTGAAAATTTTCATATAAATAAGATCACATGGTCCATAGTTTTTTGTTTGTTTGTTTCTGGCTTCTTTAAAAATAGCACTTTTAAGAGGTAGCTGTTTTAAAACATAAATTTGTTGCATTTTAGTTCCTTATTTTTACTTTGAATATCCTCTTGTAAGAGAATAGCACAATTTGTTTCTCCAGAGAAGGCACAACTGTATTGCTCTTGTAGAAGAATTGCTCTTGCTCAGGTTCAGTTCTGGGGTTGCCCTGACTGCTGTCTGCACCAAGCCCGCAGCTCTGCTGCTCTCACCAACTGCATGGGTTTCTCATATCCTTCCAATAGAGAATCTCCTGCTTCCCTTATGATCGTTGGATCCTGCTAACCAAGAACCTACCATACATACCACACAGCTGTGGGACAACAGCCTTGTGTGGGAAGGCTGAAAAGAGACACCAAACATCCACTGTCACAGCCGTTTTAGCAGAGATGCCATTTCCCCATTTGTCCTGGACTCTGTTATTAAAAGGGTAGCCAAGGCAGCTCTGATTTTCCTCACAGATGGGGAGAAGTGTCCGACGGGCTGTGTGAAAAGCGCTGGGAAAACACTTCCCGCGCTATGTCCAAGGCTTTTCAGGTTTCTGTCTTTACTTTTGAAAGGGCCAGCAACCAAACACTTAGAACGGTCCAACATTCATCCAAGTTTAAGTACCAATGAAGAATCTGATAAACTGTACTTTGCATGAACGAGGCCATCTTCCCCAAGGCAATCCCCGTGGTATACAGTCTCCTTCACAATTACACGGTTTTCCCACACACACCTGCTCACCACCCTCACACGCCTCTCACATGCAAATGCATCCTCCACAGCAGATAGCTAAAGGCACAGCATCTGGGCTGGGTGCAGCTAAGTGTAGGTTCTGGGAGGTGTGCCTGGCTTTCTGCAGTTCCTTCCCCGGTAATATGAGTCTCAGAAATTTCCCAGTGTAATTCCCCCCCAAGGCTTTGTTAACTGGGGTGTCGGATTTCACAGCCTGATGACGATTTCCCATCAATGGGTCTGGTCTTTATGATCAAAGAAAATGAAAACATAGTGTGTGTGAATTGTGAACCCAAGCCCCTTTAACTGCTTTGTGTGTGTCAGGAATGCAACATGGACCTGTCCTTCGTCACTGGCCACATGCCAGTACACTGTAAGCTGAATGCATGCCAATCACATGTTTAAAAATATCTCTGTGAGATGGGCTACTACTGTTGCCTGAATGATGGGATTATCATATATGCCACCACGCTCGGCTTCAAAATCTAGTCATTAAAACCCTGACTTGCAGGTGATTTGGGTCCCAGGTTCCAACTGACCCCAGCTTCCTATATGATCTCCCTGCTGCAAAAAAGGGATGGAAGGGGTGTCAATCTGATTGCCCAATTGTCTGCAAGGTACCACAACCAACTGGAAAAGTGTTTTTTTTCTTTTCTTCTTTTTTTGGAGGGGGGCTTTTTCAAGATAGGGTTTCTCTGTGTAGCCCTGGCTAGACCAGGCTGGCCTTGAACTCAGAGATTGCCTGCCTCTGCCTCCCGAGTGCTAGGATTAAAAAGATGTGTGTCACCCCATCAAGCTGGGAAGAGTGTTTTTAAGCAACTCAGAATGTTGTAGCAACACACATGGCCAAGAAGGGGAGAGGCATTGGTAATATAAAATTAAAGTAACTCACCAGGCGGTGGTGGTGCACGCCTTTAATCCCAGCACTCGGGAGGCAGAGGCAGGCTGATCTCTGTGAGTTCGAGGCCAGCTAGTTCCAGGACAGTCTCCAAAGCTACAGAGAAACCCTGTCTCGAAAAAGCAAAAAAAAAAAAATTAAAGTAACTCATTAAGAAAAAGAAACGTGAAGGGAAGAACATGGGAAGGGTGAGTCCCCTTTAGGCCACAGGAGCAAGGAGGAAGACAGGAGAGAGGCGCAGGATCTGTGGGTCAGCAGTTTCCTTAAACTTCCTCCGTAGCATAGGAGCAGAAATGGTACTTACTGAATTCAAATAACAGGCTGTGCACAGGGAAATGATGGAGTCCTGCCATCTTGCTCTCCCTGACAGCATGGGTTTGCTGTTATGGACACACACTCCAGCAAGAGAGGAATGTTGAAAACTTTCAGAAGAGGGCCTTAAAAACACTTCAAGAATTATACACTCTCAGACTGAATACCTCACTCAGTCCCTGAGAATTTCTGTAGAGTTAGCAACACACACTCCACCTCCCAGCATCACTTCAAACCTGCTTACTTTTCTGCAGGCGAACAAGATCTTCCAAAGAAATGACTCTCAAGAGTCAGGGAAAAGGATGAAGCTAGAAAATGGTAAAAAGCATCACCAGAGATCACATGAGCAGTCATGTGAGGGGACTGGACCTCCACAGGGTCAGAGGGAGACGCCTAAGCTCCGCAATTCTAGAGACTGCTGGTAGTCCTTCCAGAAGCAGCCCTTTAGAGAGGAGCCAGTTTAAATACACTGCGATTGGGCCTATAAGTCAACTGCCAAGCTTACAGACTTTGAAGAAGTCCAAATGTCCATGTTTAGAGTTTGCGCAGTAATATGTACCTACACACACCCAAAGCCCTGGAGCTTAATTAATCTGCACTTTTGAGACATGTGCGCTTACTATGTAGAATCCAGTGTGCTTAGAATTCACTATGGGACCAGGGTAGGCCACAGCATCCTTAGTGCTGTGATTATAGGATATTTTTCCCCAAGTTTATTTCTGTCACAGTGTTCTACCATAGCAACACGAAAAGGTGGCAACCATACCCAGCCCTGGTCCTTATTTTACAATTCCCCTTTGAGAAGGGTCTATAATGAAAGCATGTATGGTACCACATCGCACAAAGAAAAACTGAAATTATATTGATGCTTTTAGATTTTTTTTTTTATTTTAAAGACGTGGACTTGCTACACAGCCAAAGACTAGTCTGGGACTCAGTGCAGGGTGGCCTCAAACATGTGTGTCACAATGACCAGAACTGTGTTTCTTTTTAAAGTTAACTTTTCCTTATTAGCTATACCACAATGGTAGAAGTAATTAAATAGATTTGGGGCATGTTGAAACAGGGTTTCATGTAGTCCAAACTGGACTTGAACTTGCTATGTAGCTGAGGATAACCCTAAACTCTGAATCTTCCTGCTTTGGCCTTCCAAGTACTGTCTCAAATAGATTTTTTTTTAAGTTCATATCTTACCAAATACATATGTGTTACAAACCCATACAAACACAGCTATGTGTTAACACACATTGATGCACAGAAATTTCCTTAGAATTAAAACACTCCTTCCTAGGAAGGGGAATGAAGCTTATTAAGATTCAGGAAATGAAGCTTACAAGGCTCAGGAAGTAAATGAAGTAACTCCCAGGAAGCTCCAATAGCCTAAAGACTCCTGAGGTTGCTCCCTAAGCTGTACCAGCAATTGTTGGAGAGACGACCCATCAGACCAGCCTGTGTAATGCACAACCCCAATGTTGCCACTTTTATATGCCATCAGCTCCTCAATTTGTATATTGGGATGGTGGACAAACCTAGATATAGGGAACTGCCAAGACTGAAGCTTATACCCCAAAACTTCAATAATAATGCCATTCCCACATGTTGGAGGGCAACATGTAGCCAGTACATGTTGCTGGGCTCCTACTCTCAGGCTCCAATGGGATAGTACATATGCCTATCACATCAAAGGCATTCCAGCGTGTTCCTCGGTGTAACTCTCCTCTAGCCTGTTTCATCACTGGAGAGACGGAGCCAGCCAGGTCACCTGAGAGGCTGCCACCAGACGGCTAGTGCATCCAATAGAGTCAGCAGACAGAGACTCAGAGAGCACAGCATTATACGGCTATCTGCATGTATTCAGCAGAGTCTTGTTCCTGGAAACAGGGTCAGTATTAGTCACTGGAGACTGAAGAGTGGTCACATGATGAGGAGGGAAAGGGTCTCATAATGCTGTATGTCTGTGTTCCCAACATGCAAGACCATGCGAGAACACATGTTCAAGACCAGCCTGGGCGACAAAGCGAGATCCCTTCTTAAATTGAGAGGAAGGAGGGGCAGCAACAGCAGCAAGCATCGTGGACTGTAGGAGGATGAGGAAGGCCTCTGAGAACCACAAGACAACATGAGGACTATGGGCACAGGGAAGGAAGCGGGCACTCTGAGCAGAGCAAGGCGATCTAGAGGGGTGAAAAGCCCGGCTTCTGTGTGCTGCCACTGTGGCTATAATCACTGTGCCCACTGGGCTGATCCCCACATTCAGCCTGTGGTCACCAGCTCAACTGCTGGGCTGAGATCAGATTCGATGTGAAGGGACAGCAAGGTGCATGAAGTCAGAGTCCCAGAACCACGTCATGTGATGAAGTGTGTGAGCACAGTGCAAGAGGAGGCTTGCAGCTTTTGTGGAGACAGACAAATGTTAAATATCTCATTAAAAAGGAAATGGAAAAATGATTGAACTATGATACAATGCACAAAAGAGACAGGTCTGAAGGACTTTAGCCTCCTTTAAGAAAACGTATACAGGGAACTGCACGAATGGCTCAGAAGGTAAGGACACTCTCCCAGAGAACCTGGGTTCAATGCCAGCACCCACACTGTGGCTCACAGCCATCTGTAACTCCAGGTCCTCTTATGGCCTCTGCAGGTAAAATTCCCATATCCATAAGGATGACTACATTTAAGAAAAAGTGAATGCAACAAGTTGCAGGCACCGTGTCAAACACATCACCCTTACTGTTATTTTAAAGAAAGATGATTCACGTTCCTCTCTACCCCAGAAGGCACATTCCCATCAATTCCAGTTCCAACCATAAACACACAATGCTCTAAACCCAGTTTTGTGACGTCACCTATAATGAATAAGCACTGCTTATGCACCAGGCGGCACACTAGGGATACAAAGGAAGTAGGGCTTGGTTTTCTGTTCCAAGGCTACTGTACAACTATGCAGAGACACACGAGCGTAGATGGGTGAACATGTATACATACTGATGTGTATGTATGTGTATGTACACATATACTCACACTATACAAAGGTCTCACCAAACAACAACCCTCATTCTCTGGAAGGATTTCAGTTCTATTAGTAAAAAGTGGTTATCAAAATTCAGCTATCATGCAAAACATGTAGTTTAAGAGGTATAGCTCAGTGAACACGTGCCTAGTATGTGGGAAGGAGGGAGGGGAGGGGAGGGGAGGGGAGGGGAAAGGCAAGTGAGATTGGCATGGTGACACATGCATATAATACCAGAAGCTGGGAAGCTAACAGGAGAATTGCAAGTTCAAAGCCCACCTGGGCTACATGGTTAGATCCTGTGTGACAGA
>LOJH01043309.1:1645-14865 GCA_001685095.1 Ellobius talpinus
TCTCTCTCTCTCTCTCTCTCTCTCTCTCTCTCTCTCTCTCTCTCCCTGCTTCTCAGCCTTCTCTCCATTTCTCTTTTACCCTATCCTTAAAAATTAACCCATGAATCCAAAAATCAAAATGATAAAAAGTAAAACAACATAATGTCTTTGTTTAATTTTTTGTGGAGCCTGTCCTGGAGTGTAATTGATATATGCAGTTATACTACATTGAGTCACAAAATTATGTAATGTAAAAAAATGAAATCATGATTGATGGATTATTGTGGCATGAATTTAAAAATTTGGGGTTAAGATATAGGGCAAATATTTTGTCAAAACATTCAAAAGACAATTTTAGATATTAAGGAAGAAAACTGTTATAATTTCTCCTGAATGAAACTGCATTACAAAAAATACTAAGGAATTTTATTTTTTTAGAAAAAAGAAAACATTAATGCACTGTACTGAGCTCCCAAAGTCCAGTCAAAGAGAGGAAGGAGTCATAACATGAGCAAAAGTGGTCAAGACTATGGTGGGGTTACCCACCGAAACAGCTTACCTGAGCTAATGGGAGCTCACTGACTCCGGACAGACAGCGGGGTGAACCATTATTGGACCAAACTAGGCCGTCTGAATGTGGGAGAGAGTTGTATGGCTAGGGCGGACAACGGGGCCACTGGTAGTGGGACCAGGATTTATCCCTACTGCTTGAACTGGCTTTTTGGAGCCTATTCTCTTTGGAGCGATTCCTTGCTAAACCTAGATATACTGGGGAGGGACTTGGTCCTGTCTCAAAGTATGTTAAGTCTTGTTGATTCCCCATGGGAAAACTTACCCTTTATGAGCAGTGGGCGAGGGGTCAGAGGAAGGTGGAAGGGGATGGAGGAAGGGATAGAATGGGAAGTGGGTTTGGTATGTAAAATGATAAATTTTCTTTTAAAAAATAAATTAATTAACTTAAATAAACATGGTAAACCAAATAAGTTTGTATTTTGCCAAAATTATAAAAGAACAAATTAAACTTAAAAATATAAAAAATTATTGGATTTTTGAATTCATAGCAGTACTAATGGAAGGCATATTAATAAACATAATAAATTCTATTCTCAAATTTAAAATAACTTTTAAAAACTCAGCATGCAAAATGACTTATTATAAACCTTATAATACTGATAGACATTAAAGAAAAGTTTTATAGTAGATAAGGAAAGGAGGGAATGAATTTGTGCTCTTATAATCATTATATAGCACATACAAGTCAGGTTAACTTCTATAAAAGATTGTAGGTTAAAACCAAATAGAAATATAAATGCTTAAACATTAGTGGCATAAGACTAAATAAGGATCTAAAACTATGCTTTTTACCTTTATTAAAGTTAAAATATTTTTTAATCTAGGAGAATTTTATGTACAAGTGTCATATTTATTCATGTAAACTTCTTCCTCTCCTTTCAACACATTCTATATCCCTTGAGTATTTATCAGATTCATAACTCCTTTAAATATTATTGTACATTTACATATTTATATATATATAGAAGTACCAAAGAGGGCAGAAGATTAATTGGAATGCAGAACTTTAAACAATAATATCAACCTACTTTATAGCATTTGCTTTCATAAGTCAACTTTTATAAATAATCCAAAAATACAACCATGAAAATATTCATTTTTTCAGGTATCTAAGGACTTATTGAATGCATCTTATTTTACATTCCAAACTAAAATTCAATAATTATATGAGGGTTGAAAACATATAGAATACATTTTCTTTATTCATTAGAAATTCATCAATTACATGAGGTTAAGAGCTAATTCCAAATACATGTAAATTATTACAGATGTAGTTTTTAACATGTGGGTTAAAGGAGAAATACCAAATTAAATTTTGGTGGCTTTGTTGGAGGAAAAAACACACACTAGGCCTTGCCTGAGCTTATGAAACCTCAAAGACCCCTCATGACACACTTCCTCCAAAAATATATGCACCAATCCATCAAGGCCACATCTCTCAATAGTGCCAGTCCTCATGAGCCTGTAGAGGCCACTTTCTTTCAAATCATGACAATTAGTTTTCAGCTACTCACATATGGAGAAGTGAATAAATCATTTATTTCAAGGTCTCCATGGTCTAAATAGTACAATATTGTCATATAAGAAATTGAAAAATATTTAATCGCACTCAGGAAAACTGAGTAAATAAGTTATTAAACAAAATTCTTTGAACATCTAAATAAGCAAAATCATATATTATGATTGACATAAACAACAATTTTTTGAAATAAATGTATAAATGTAGTATATATAGTTACCCCTATATGCCATGAAATAAAAGAACAATCACCCATGGTATAATGTTTTTTGTCTATTTTAAATGCTAGAAGGGACAGAAGAGATTATTAAGGAAACTATAAATGACTTCCATGGCTTTTAAAAATAGTTCTTATCTGAACTGAGAAATAATGTCACCATTCTGTCATTTCAAACATATTAACAACTTTGAAAGCTGATGTGAAATTGCCAAATAGTGGGAGAGACAGAGCCACAGGGGCCATCTCTTGTCACGATGCAAAACTTACATTACCTGGATCAGATTACATATAACTGAGTCATTGGCCAAAGAGGCCGTTTAAGAATACAGAAACAATGTAGGCTGTTTCCAAGAATATAGGTTGCTCTCCATAAACTAATGGTAAGGCCCCATTGTTAAAGAGAGCACCTACACAACTCTTTGAACATGTGAAGTTTAAACTGGTGCATACCTAGAAACTTCACTATTATATTCTAAGGTAGTAAATCTAAACTTTCCTTTAATACAGTTTCTCATGTTGTGGCGAACACCAACAATAAAATTGATTTCATTGCCAATTCATAACCACAATTTGCTACTATTATGAATTATAATGTGAATATCTGTATTTTCTAACAGTCTTAGGTGGCAGCCATGAAAGAATCATTCTACCCCCAAAGGGATCAGGACCCACAGGCCCACAGGTTGAGAACTATTTTCAAGGTCTTTCTTACAGAATGGTACTATGCAGGCTACCGAAATTGAAATGTGAACACAAACAAACTGTAAACTCTTTTGATCTGCAATAGTGTACTGCCTACAGTGGTGGAGCAAAGCTTGTGAGACTTAAGCAACGAATGTCTTCTTTGACTTATGACCCAAGATATAACCAATACCTGTCACTGCTTGGGTGATCAAGAACCTGAGAGTAGATAGACCAGAACCTGAGAATAGATAGACCAAGGCAAAGAGTATAACCAATTACTATTTTTCTTAAGCAAACAAACAAGCAAATAATCTAGCTATAAAATGGTTGTTAATGATATTCTGCTATACTCATAGATCAGTGCCTTGCTCTGACATTCTCAGAGAAGCTTCCTTCAGCAGAGGATGGAAACAAATATGGAAACCCAGACATTATACAGACAGTGAAAAGACAATGTATCATTCAGTCCTAATTGGAATGTCTCCATAAAATTCTTCCCCTCAGAGCTCACAGATCCCTGAAAATGACATGTCAGAGATAGTGTAAGAGCCAGAGGGCATGGAGGATGCCACTAAAACAAGGCCTTCTAAATCAGTGGTTCTTGACCTGTGGGTTGCTACCCCTTTGGCCTCACATATCAGGTATACTGCATACCAGATATTTACATTATGATTCGTAACTGGCAAAATCATAGTTACGAAGTAGTAACAAAATAATGTTATGGTTGGTGGTCACCACAACTTGAAGAATTGAATTAACCAGTTGCTGCATTAGGAAGGTTTAGAATGACTGCTCTAACTCAACGTGAGCAAAGCTCCTAGGAACTCAGTGGAGACTGAAGTGGCAAGCACAGGATTTCAGGATTCTGCAGCAGGTCCTGTGTTTATGACTTCAAAGTTAGTGTTCTTAAGGAATTCCTGAGTGTGCAAATGAGTAGGTTTTTAACTCATGTGCTCCCCCTTTGGGTCTTTTTCTTATATTGACTTGTCTGATTTTGATGCCATAGTTTTGTTATATCTTAATTTTATTTTGTTATGTTTGAAAAAAAAATAGTGAGTGAATGAATGAATGTAAACTTAGCCACTAGGGTAAAGGTTAAGAATGGAACTGTCATGTAGAAGTGCTGGAATGGGAAAATCAGTTTTCTCCAAAGGAGTGACATTTAGTATATCAACCACTATAGGGTAGATTTCTCTTTTGGGAGTATGTATTTTGATGTGGGATTCCCCTCTTTATGCTGTGAATATTATTGGTTAATAAAGGAACTGCTTTGGGCCTATAGCAGAGCTATAGGGGAAACAGAGCTAGGTGGGGAAAATTAAACTGAATCCTGAGAGAAGAAAGGGCAGAGTCAGAGAGAAGCCATGGGGCTACCACTGGAGACACACCAGACGTGCTGAAACTTTGCTGATATGCCATGACCTCATGGTGACACACAGATTAATAGAAATGGGTTAAATTAAGACGTAAGAGTTAGAAAATAAGAAGCTAGAGCTAATGTGCCAAGCAGTGCTTTAAATAATATAGTTTCTGTGTGATTATTTTGGGGCTGAGAAGCTGAAAACCAACAAGTGGCCTTCCTCCAACAGGTTTTTTGTTTGATTTTTGTGTGTTTTCTGCGTGTTACATATTTATTTGTTTTCTTTTGGGGTGATACATTTTAATTTCTAGGTATTTGGTTGTTTTATTTTATTTTTAGTTTGTTTTATGAGAAACAACGTAAAGTTGAATGGGTAAGGAGGAAAAAGGAGTTGTAAAAGCTTTGAGTAAGGGAAGAATATAGTCTAAATGCATTTAAATTTAAAACTGTTTTAAATAATAAAAATAAAAGAAAATATTAGCAAGATTACAGTTCATGTCTTTCTGTGCCTGACTTATTGTCCTTAACACAAGGATATCCAGAGGTCAAGCAAATGACTACCATTCCTTGTTATGACTAGGTAGTGCCCTTCAAGCATATGTACTGAACTTTTATTGTGCACCCTCAGCCAATGAAAGCTGAGTTTGTCACATTACTTTGCTATTTTAAATAGTACTCTGATGACCTTGAGAAAACAGATGCCAGTTTAACAAAATGGTTATATTATATTTCAATATAAATCCATTTCTGCCATGATTAGATTTCATTGCAATTCTGTTTTTAGTATGTGCAGAGCCTTCATAAATTTTCTCATGGAAGGTATTCTGAATTTTGTTTGTACACATTATGTGAAGTGTTCCTTCTTCACTACAATTGTTCATCTTCTATTGTTTTGATAATAATAGAGAGTAAACAATCATCATTATTAGTTAAATAAACATTTGTTACTGAATAATGATAAGAATTTGTCATGCACTAATTGACCTCATTATGATTTCTCTTAAAAATCAATATTTCATTTTATTACCAGTTGTTACAGGGTTATGCTTTAACTAGGGATTTCTCTTGTGTTATCTTTAAGTTATAAGGCTAATTTTATTCACATGCAAATTTAGTTAATACTTTCTGCAAGATGTCTCTGTTTATATTTTCCTTTGAACTAAAAACATACTTAAAATAATGAGCACTTCTGTCTACTTTTACTTTGATTTCTGTTTGAAGGTTCTTGTCCAGAAAAAGCTCACACATGAATGTCTTCTCATTCATTGATGCTATATTTTTCTTCTAATAGTTTCATAGGTTTTGTTTTGCATATATGTCCATTTGGAGTTTGTTTTCAAAGTGATGAGAAATGGAAACATTTTTTCATTCTGTATGTGGTTGTATAGTTTTTCATTATCATTTATGAAAATGACTGAACTTGCAGTCACATAGTTTTAGCACCTCTGCACAAAATAAGTTAGATGTAGATATTTGAGCAACCTCCTGGATTATTAATTACATTCTATTTTGTGTTATGTGTCTGTTTTATGCTAGAGCTACATTGTTTAGTAGCTATAGTTTTAAAATGTATTCTGGAATCAATAAGTCTTATCCTTTGATGTTTCTTACTTTATTTTTTTCTTGCTCAAGATGGGTTTCACTCAGTAATATTTGTGTGAATGTGTGTGTGCATGTGTGTGCATGTATGTGTGTGTTTCTATATAAATTTGGGAATTGAATCTTCTAATTCTCCAATGAAAGATATAGTTTGATATATAATAGAATATGCATGTTCTCTTGGGGATGAAAACATTGTCAAAATATGGATTTTTCCAACCAGTGAACATAGTGCATTTTCATTTGTGTGTGTCCTCTTCATTTACTCTTATTAACGTTGGAGAGAGCAGATATGGAAGTGTTGGAGGCTGGATACAAAGGGAGATAGGATGTAAATATACAATTAATTTTTTTAGCAAAACTAAGTCACGCTCAAAAAGTGGGTGAAAACATGATTCAGCTTTCCTAAAGTTCTGGGGAAAATGTAGCTACTTTCTGAATACAAAAGGAAACATTAGGGTAGGCTGTAGTGATTGCATAGAAGTGCACAAAACATCAAAAAGTGAAGATTAATGTTTGGTTGCTTAGTAACTATGCCTGTAAAGAAGAATAGTGCTGTGCATGTAAGATGGGTTAGTCATATATGTAAATGATACCTCAAATTTTGTATAAATTTTTGTATAAAGATACATAAAATTTAATTTTTAAGTATTTGATACACTAAAATAAATGTCATTAAAGAATTTTTCTTTAGTGTGTATATGTGCACTTATGTGTGGTGTCATGTGTAAGCATGTGTTACTTTAGTGTTTCATTTATTCATTAGCCAGGGTGTGTGTGTGTCAATACATTTGGTCATGTATATATGTATGTGTGTTGGTATGTAGAGACCAGAGAAAGACACTAAATGGCTATTCTTGATTGCTTCACACCTATTAATATAATTCATTCATTCATTAAGATAAGGTTTCACACTGAATTTGTAGTTAACTGATCTTCTTAGTCTCACTTATCAATGGCCTTCATGAATCTTCTTGTCTCTACCGGCTACTCTAAAATGCTGTGGTTACAAGTTATCTTGACTTGGTCAACATTAAATCATTAAATCAGCATTTGTGCTTCTTGGTATTCAAAATCAGGTTCTCATGCATATGTGGCAGAGTATTGGCCAACTTAGATAATTCCTCAGATCCAAAGCATGTTTTAAAAAGAAAATAATCATATGTACCTAACTTTAAATATCTTGAAATATGTTTGTAATTCATAGTTTGTCTAAAATCAGAAAAAATCAGTTCATCATTAAAGTATGATAACTTAGCTTGAAGCTGTATTGGTATAAAAAGCTTTACTTCAAAATAACTTTCTTATGAACAGTTACAAAACTAGCACCCAAAGCTCATCTTCCAATAGGTAGTGTGTGTGCTATTCTATATCCCACATGACAGCTTGCCCTTGTTTTGACAATGTTTCAGTATATCATTCTAGCAGATTTGTTCCTGTGTTGGTAGCATTCAGAGCCTGGTTGTCCCTAGGCTGGATAATTATCATTTCTAACTGTTACAACTGTATTTTTCTAAATATTTAAGGAGTACATCTATTTTGTCAATAATAACACCCAGTAGGAAATAGATTTTCAGCTGATTATATCAGACATCTCTGAAATCTTAATGTTTGGTAATTTTACTCCTTCAGGAACAACAATTACCCTTAAATTGCACTGCCTAGGGTGCACCAGGCTTTCAAGAAAAAAAGCATTTCAAGCAAGAATAAATAAAACAATTTTCAAGCTAGTCAGATAAGAGAGCATACTGATATCAAGGTAGGATATTAATAAAGGCAAGGACTACATAATACTTTTGGATAATTTGATAAAATATCTAGCAGGTGGTTTCATTGCTGTGCAAATCAGGAAAGTGAAAAATAATAAATAAGATGAAAATAAACTGATTTTCTAAAAAACTGAACTTTAACTACATTGGGAGATGTCCAATTTATCATTAGTTGAAGAGCTTACAAAAGGCATAATAGAAAAGTACTCAGGTTTCATTCAACACAGCAAGTCTTATGTAGTACCTAGCAGCTAAGGACACTTGAAAAGGCACATTTGACATATAATGGTGTGCCATGTCTGCTTGTCAAGCATTATACCTTTCTATGCATATGCTTGTCCTCAGTAAGAATATAATTCTTAATGTGTTGGTCCAGATTTTTAGGGCATTTTTATTACTAGTCAATATCCAGTTGTCACCATAGAAATATTCTTTTTCAGTTCATGAGCAGCCTAGGAACTGATAAACTCACTCCAGTTTTCTCAGCACATATTTTATTCCTTTATCTCTTCTACTGCATCGTCAAATGAATTGTCTTCTCAAAATTTTCACCCAACACCTAAACTTTTACCATACCTCTACCTACTGATTTGCATATTATCATTTATCTATTTCTGATTACATATCTACTCATATTTTTGTCTGCAATGACATAAATTCTTATGCTTCCCACAAACATTTTGTTTGGTTTCATTAGAGAAAATTCTAGGTTCTTTTCTATTTGTGAAAACTTGGATCATTAACTCAAATTTGAATGTCAAAACATTATAAAATAGAGCTTCATTTGTGTATATATAAGCTTATTTGTAATTTTAAAGAACTTTAAAACACCACAAATACTCAAATTCTCAGGAGAGTTCTCAGTAATCTACATTCTACTATTCTCCTTTGATATTTCATTTTCTTATACATTAAAATAAGATTTAAATACAAAGATACCATGTGGAACTTTTGTCTAAAATAAGCCAATACAAAGCTTTTAAAAAGAAGAAAAGCTAAAATTGGATTAATCTTAAGAATACTCTAGGAAAGACATTCATTTAATGTAGATTGATTTATTAAGAGAATGTATTACAGTTCAGTAACCCTAAACTGGAAAAATGGCTTTCTCAATAGACTGGAAAGATTTCAATCAATTGATAGTAGTAGCTGATAATATCAGTAGTCAGTGACTACTCTTTGGAGTTGAACATTCTTGTGTTTCCAGGCAAAAATATATGAGCTGAGTTACATAATGCCAGCAGAACCAGTGACAGTAGATCAAGAAAAAAGGCATTTTTGTGAGACTGAAGCAGTACATGGCAGTAATGCAGTTAGATCAAAGGGCCTGTTAAGACTTAGGATTTTTATGTTACTTTGTAGGGGCTATTTTATTTATTTGGAGAAATGGAATATTTTTTTCAGTCAAATGTTGTTTTTCCTATAACTTCATGTGTGGCATATGCCATTATGATACTCTCTCTTCACACACTTTGCAAAATTTTTTTTAGTAATGCAAAGACCCTTGGATTTTTTTTGCCACATAATACCTCTGTACCTGTGTTAGTGACACAAGCTGATTTTGGGCCATTTTAAGGCAAACATTTCATTGTCTTTATCTCCGTAACATGTTTCTTTGTTGTACTAATTTTTAAGTATCTGCCTTTTACTTTTATGATCTCATTATCTACACTATTCTTTTGCCGCAAGAGCTGGTCTTGCTTTCAAAAATGGTGCTGAATTGAAATTCTGTTAAGCATTAATGTTGAATTTTAATAATATGTTAGCTTTATAATAGCATGGGATATCTTCTTATGAGTTGTTGGTGAAGTAGACCTAAGATGCCCTAAAACAATGTAGACTATTTACATTACTCTTGCTCGTCCATCAGAAGTAGATGTTAAGATCCTGTTGTTGAAGACATGAGAAACTGTGTGTCCATTATGTACAGAAATAAAACTGGAACTGAGTTAGGAGCTTTTTACTGCTCACTATTTTTCATAGTCCCAGAAGATGCAATTCCAGCTGCTATGGAGGAATGGCATTAGTGTTCTGATCCAGGTGTGAACCCTATGTAGTACAATACAAATATGTTTGACAACACGTCCTCACATGTACAATATTGGTTTCACAGTTGTCCATGTAAACAGCTACTGTCTCGTTCAATTTCTAAGTAAACAGAAAACAGCAAGTAAACAGAAAAGAATCTGTTCCTGGTATTGTAACCCCAATCAGAAAACCATTATATGGAAATTGACAGTGTCTGGGAGAAAGGACTTTAATACTGTTGCTTGGCTGAACTTGCATAGTTTAAAAATTGTCTTCTACACACTTTGTATTTGTACACAACAGCAAATACTATTTTCAACCTTAACCAGAAAGCCTCTCTTCCCAATGAATTGGAGTGAATGCTGAGATCTATGGTTACAGAAGTTCTGAAACTGTGTAGTGGTTGACTACTTATTCCAACATGAATGTATACCATATTCTGTAAGGCTAAAAAATATTCCGAATTGAGGGCAAAAAGACTGTAGGAGGCCAAAGACATCAGAAAGGGTAAAAAATGTCCACCATCGGGAGAGGATAAGCTTTGCATTCCCAGAGTCAGTAATTGCAGATGCCTGCACATTACTGTAAAAAACTTGGCCCTATTATTGTCTCATCTTGAATAGAGAAGAGGCTCATGGGGCCCTGCCACCATGTTATTTGCAGATGGAGTGAGGCTCGTTGATTTCAGTTGTGGACACCCTGTTGACAATATTAAGTTTCAATGGACAATCCCAAACAGATGGTCAGACAAATGGTACTGATTTAACTAGATGTGTCAATAAGCAAACTAAAAAAAAAAAACATACATTTTGGAATGGGGTTTATAGGATGAAAGTGGAGTATGATGGTAGTATGAGCAAAATAAGAGAAATTGAAGGTATCCAGATGTATTACATAAATACATGAAATTAACAACGATCTAAGTTATTGAAAGTATAAAGATTAAAATACAACTCTCACCACAACTACCAGTCAAATTATATAAAAATAATAATAAGTAACTTGATTAAAGTAAAATTCTATAACCCTGTCAACATTCCCTCCCTCCAAAGAGTTTGGTCAAATAATTTTCTAAAATTGAAGGTTAAAGAAATGGCACGATAGTGGGCAACAATGTTAAAATAATATTTAAATTTGTTGGAAACCTCAATATTAAGTAAAGAAAATTTTTCATAGCTGGAATGCTCTTTATTTTCTTCCATGGTATTTTAATTTTACCCTACTTTTAAGCATTAACAATAACTTCCTTTTCCCTAAACCTCCTCACACATGATCAGGTTCTGTCTCATCTCATTTAGGTCTGATAATAAGAAGGAATTAATGCATGACTGAGGTTGGTAGAGAGAAGATGTATTCTATTATTACTGTGTTTACTCTACTTAAAATTTAAAACTTACTAGAATTTTAGAACTGCAGAATTTTAGTAGTATGAAATGACAAATTGACAACCAGAAACTCAACCACATTGTGCATAGAATAAAAATTCAGAGAGTTGATAGGAACATTCCTTTACATAAATAAGATTTCTTGTATTTTTTTTAATTTTTAAGTTTGTGAAAGCAGTTTATCAAAGCACTATGTTTCTTTGTTTTTTGCAACAGAGTTTATGGAAAATTTTCAAGTCCAAAGAAGATAATTTAATGGCAGAATATTGAAGTGTCAGATTATGATATAGAAGTTGAAAGCATCCAAAGGTCCCTAAACTTTGGTGAATTCACCTCAATCATTCAACAAGAAATTAAATACATATTACCCAATGACTGTAATACAGCAATCGAAGCCCAATTACTTCTGTTTTATTTTTTATGTTTTTTTATATTTTTATTTATATGTTTATGATCTTTTTTCGAGGTAGAGTTTCTCTGTAGTTTTTGGATCTTTTATAATTTTTGCATTGCATACACCGTGTATGGGGTACGTATGTGGTAGAGTATGATGTGTATAAAGTGGTGTTTATATGTGAGAGTATGGACATCAATATGCCAGGGTAGACACCAATTAGCATCTATGGTGATTAGAGGACAATATCTACTCTCAACTTCAAAAATATTCTCCTGTTTGTACTTCCCATGTTCCTGTAGGCACATGAGAACTATAGATAGCAGCTGCAGTGCTAGGGTTAAGCAAGTTCTCAGAAATGGAGTTCAGGTCCTAATGGTTGTGAAGTAGGTCCTTTGCTTCCTCAGAAATATGCTTCACCTTGATAGATCTTTTGTTTTCAAGTCGTAATTGGGATTGAACTTTGAGCCTTGCACATGCTAGATAAGCACTCTGCCACTGAGTTACATCTAAAGATTTCAAATTTATTCTTTTTTTTAACAAGCAAGGGAGATTTTATTATATGCATATTCTCCAAAAAAATAAAAAAATATAAAAAAAGCCCCACAAAAACAAACCCATAAATAAAAAGAACAAAATYTCCAGCCTCTCTGGGATACACAGAGCACAGTATTATATGGAAACACAGCTATACAAGAACAAGTTGAATTGCTTAATGTCACCCTTTGCTTCCCAAGTCAAAAAAGGCTACAGAATAAAACACTTTAAATTGTTCGTCAGTAGGAATTTGCTGCACAATTAAAGTTCAGCTTACTCAAAGAGTTATTGTATAGTAAACTGCAGAAAATAGATGAGACATTCAATAATCCGCTCACAATTAACAATTAAATATCAGCTACTTTTAGAAATACTTTTTGTATTATGTATTTGTTAAGCCTCCCGTTTATAATGAGCAGATTGTTTTCATTAATAGTAACTGAATTCTTATTATTTAGGAGACATCAATAGTACTTTAATGAAACACTGATTTTCAAAAATATCTTCTTGGGTCTGAGCTGCTCTCCTATTTACTGTATATCTGGGTCAGTTCTGACAGTTGAATAAATACAGATGCTAACAAACTGAATCACGGTGAGGGAGAACAAAGTGAGGGGCTCTAGAGCTAGTGTTTGTGACGTCTCCTAGGCAGCACGTTAAGAGTAAACTGTTACAACCTAGTGACTAGTAAGTGGACTCTACCAATGTACAGGCCTACTGCTTTCACTGGGACCAACTAATACAGGACCATTGAAGACCTCGATGGGACTAAAGACTTGGCATCACTTCGTTACATACTAGATCAAACTACAAGACTCTTCTCTAACATTCCGCACTCCTTGATCCTTGTTTGTCCACATTAGATTGAGAATTCTGGGATGGAAAAGATGGTAGGTGTTCCTTGAGGAACTATATTAAGTGACCCATTTTGCAACAGAGTCCAAATAAGACAAAATCATGAGCCTTACTGTCCCTTCCTCATGTGTCCAGTCAGTAAACTTGAGAATATAATTTTCACCCTCTGTAAAAAAAATGACCCCAATTGCTACCTGACATGTAACACACAGGAAGAGACTGGCATGACTATTTTTGAACAACGTGATCACAGGCCCAACTGCGGAGCGAACTGCATTGTCAAACAGTCTGCACTCCTTCCTAAGGTCCCCTGCCCTA
>LOJH01043310.1:0-14017 GCA_001685095.1 Ellobius talpinus
ATACATACATACATACATACATACATACATACGTTGGTAAATAGATAGAAGATAGGTACGTAGATACGTAGGTAAGTAGATAGATAGGTAGACAGACAGACATGATACATAACTAATATACCTAATTATGTTCCTTATTGAAACACATATGGAGAAGTTATTTTTTAGATATGGAATAACTTCTTCTCTAAATCATTTGGGGCACAGATTCCTCAGGAAACAATAGTGATGGAGTCAGTGACCTCCTTGCAGCCTTTCAGCAACAACACTTCAGAGGTGGAAGTCAGAGTGACCCACGGGCACTAGGGTGGAAGCTCCAACAACTGCAGCCAGTACATGCAACCACTCCAAATGTCTGCATGAAACTCAACATCTCTTTCTTTACCACACATGCCCACAGGCAAAGATTAAAAACAACTCGGTGGGAAAATGGTGCACACCTTTAATCCCAGTACTCAGAGGCAGAGATAGGCAGATTTCTGTGAGTTCGAGGCCAGCCTGGTCTACAGAGTGAGTTCAAGGACAGGCTCCAAAACTACATCGATAAACCCTGTCTTGAAAAATAAAACAAGCAAGCAAACAAATCAGGAGGAGCACAAATAAACAGCTTAATGATAATGATGGGACTCAAAAAGGTGGAAAAGCATGAACAAATCAAATCCAAACCCAGTCAATAGCAAGAAGAAAAAAAACAGAGGAGAAACCTGCGACACAGGAGAAACCTGTGACACAGAAAGAAATAAAAGAAAACAAAGAATCAATCGATCTAAGAGCTGGTTCCCTGAGAAGATGAACAAAATTGACAAACCCTTGACCCAACTAACCAAAAGGAAGAGAGGACCCAAATTAACAGTCAGAAATGAACAAGGAATTACAATAGACATTACAGTAGACAACAAAGAAATTCAGAATCTTATATGGGAATATTTTAAAGACCTGAACTCTATTAAGTTGGAAAACCTAAAAGAAATGGATGATTTTTCTATGGCTAGTGAAACCACCAAATTTAAACCAAGAAGTTAACAACATAAACAAATCCCCAATAAATGAGCAAATTGAAACAGCCTTCTAGCTTTAAAAAAAAAGTCCAAGGCCAGATGGATTTACATCATACTATTAGCTACCTTTAAAAAAAAGAAACCTATAATACATGTAACCTTGTATATAAATATACATAAATAATGTTAATGAACTTATCTCATTGAGGTTAATAGTGCTAACCTTCCAAGAGCCAAAGACCACCTAATTAAAACCCCAATATAAGACAGAAAAAGCCCTCTTTGAAGTTGTTGACAAGGGCTGTCCATGAGACTCCCCAAAACATACAGGCCTATACTACTGCCCTTGGCTGTCCCCAAGGCAGAAGATCAGTCCCCGATAAAGAAGACCATGTCCTTTAAAAACAAGCCCAGAGCTCCCTATACTGGAACTAACCTGAAAGACATTTCCCTGCGGACTAGCATTCAATAGTATCAGAAATGCATGCAAGCTTCCAAAGGAAGGAGGCAAACAATAGTCCCACCCAGATCTAACATCTACATCATTGACCAGCATGATACAACAACCCTTAGAGTGCAGTAGTGGCATGCCTCCCTTAGCAGCATCCAACATCTCTCTAATTGAACTTAGGTCACACTCAGCAAGAGGAAGACCATGTCTGATACTTGAAAACTAGCTAACTACTCAGTACTAGTGAATCCATGGTAATTGGAGGAGAAGCTATAGTCACTACTTTATACTAAACCAGCATAACTTCTAACAACAATCTAAACACGTGTCCTTACACTCACAGGTGAGTTTAGTCTTCACTCTTCATTAAGGAAACTTCACTTGCAACAGAGAGTGATTAGTACAGAAAACCATGACCAATCAAAACGCAGAGTTGTGGGGCACAGTCCCTTTGGATACAGCTACAAAACACTCGTGCACCTAAAGCTCAGGGAATATTGTAGAAGAAGGGGTAAAAAGATTGCAAGAGCCAGAAGACCAGAAAGTTTGCTATGAGATTGTGCTTTCAACTCATAAGTTACATCCACAAACTCTAAGCACCCTAACTGCCCAAATGAGATATGAACAAGGACACCAGTGGACATGCAAAAGTGGATAGGCCTCAAAACCTTAAGCAAAGAGCTACACACAAGGAATGCTGAGATTGAAACAAATAGTCTTCCCAAGGAAGAGCATACGAATTGGTTACTCAATACTAAATGTCAGCTCTGAAAACATGCATAAGAGTAACACTATACAGACTGTGCAGGTTACATTTAGAAAATACATGTATAATAGAGGCATACAATAACAACAAAAAAAGAGGACATTAATTTGAAAGAGAGCAAGCAGGGTATATGGGAGAGTCTGGAAGGAGGAAGGGAAAGGGAGAAATGTTTCAATTACATTATATATAAAAAAATAAAAAAGTAAAAAATAAGATAAATTAAGATGTCCCTATTCAATGGGTGCTGTGAAGGTAGAGACCTTCCATGAAGCTAAACCCAGTCTCCTCCATATAAAGCTGGGTAAAATTTGCTTCCATTTGTCTGCATACAGGAAGGCTAAGGTCTCCCTGGTAGGAGAGGATCAAGGCCAGTTCGAGGGAATTTCTTATAAGACACAGAGACAAGAGAGAAGGAAGGAACACTAGCTGTGTGAGACACACAACTGCTCAAGTTCTAAGGCATGCTCAACTTCCTGAGAAAGCAGTGCTTTTCCCACGAGACCAAAGGGAAAGCATAAGCTGCCACAATACTAAATGCTGTATCTATTTGCTTCTGTTGGTCATAGAAATAACTCCATGGTTTTCCAATCGATGTTTGTAAGAATCTTGACACAAATACAATGGAAAATAATTGACCAATAACAAAAACTACCTTTTAGCAGTCCCATGTACAAGGCCTGTGCTGTAAATAACACCCACTGTGGTATGGTGTTTTGGATGAGAATTGCCTCATAGGCTCCTATGTTTGAACACTTGGTCCCAGCTGATAGAACTTCTTGGGAAGGATTAGGAGGTGTGGCCTTGTTGGAAGGGTTGTGGTGGTGGTGGTGTTGTAAGAGGTTGTCACTAGTGGTGAATTTGAGGTTTCAAAAGCCAGTGCCATTCCAGTTGGCTCCCTGTTTCGTGGTTATATCTCAAGATGTAAATTCTTAGCTACTGTTCCAGGACCATGTCAGCCTGCCTGATGGCACATTCCCTGACCGTGCCCGCCCCCCACCATGATGATCATTGATTCTAACCCTCTGAAACCATGAGCCTCAACAAGCATTTTATTTTATAAGTAGGTTTGGTCTTGGTATCTCTTGATAGCAGTAGAAAAATGACAAAGACACCAACACTAGTGTAAGTTCAGAACCATACAGCTCAGTCAAATGGAATCATTGGCTTTCATCAAATACTATGTACCCCAATTCTGCCTCCAAAACACTACATACCCCAATTCTGTCTCCAAAAGAATTCCAGAGTTTTTTGCAAAGAGAAGTGTTTTTTCACGGCATAATGGATTCTCTGGACAAGCATGTGTGAAAATCCAGAACGTTTTAGGAGATAAGCCATTGTAGGTGAGTGTCCAAAAGGATCTATGGCCCAACCTGATCGGGGTTTCACTCCTGTTGATAAAGAAAAGAAGTGTTAGTTTTCTTTGTTTTGTTTTGAAGGTAAGTGAAATAAAAAGACATTACAATACATCGAGACTCATCAGAGTTTCAGACTCCTGGGCTGGAAGAGGAAGGGAACAGTCACCACACACCTTGCAGCTATGATGAAGTGACTGCCCACCATTGGAGGTAGACCAACAGTCAGTCTGTCACAGAGGATTAGACAACCCAGGGACCGGATGATCTGTCACTTCAAGTTACCCGTCAAATCTCAACAGCCTGCCATTAACACCCTTAAACAGCCCAACATCATCATGCTACACAAGGCATGCCTGATTGAAGTAACTGTCCTGCATGCTCCATGGAGTCTCGATGCATCCTGACGCTCTTCCTTTCTCTCTACCTAGAATGAGATCAATGGAAGGCTTCAAACATGGCTCAGAGCAGTTACAAGAGCCATCAGCTAAAATGTGCCTCTGCTTCAGGGAGGACAAACAGTGACAAAAATAAAGGCACAGGTTAGAGTTAATGAGACAAGAACATTCATCTAGCACTATAAAATCTGATCATTTGGATAGTCAAGCCTCTCAAAGACGTCTTCTACGCACAGTATAAAACTTGGCAAAAATAACAGAGCTGTGTGCAGGTTGGTTTGTTTGTTTGTTTTTCATTCAAGCACCTGTTTAGCATTCCCACACATCTACAGTGATGAGAGGCCTGAGGGTTACAACAATGAGTTACAGCTGAACCTGGGTAGCAGGGTTATCATTCAAATAGCTGTGACCCAAAGAAACTCCTAAGACAGGAGAAAAGGGAACCTTGCTGAATAATTCTAAAGAATAATGCAAGAAGCAGCAAAGGAGACTGAGAGAAAAGGCAGAGGCACACCCAAGACTCAATTAAGTCAAAATACACACACACACACACACACACACACACACACACATTGATGAGGAGGAGTAGGATAGTTAGTATTCTTGATGTATGGCCTATAAATTTATTATATTTAATTTCATCAATTGTGCTGGACAGTTTCATGTCGACTCAAGACAAGCTATAGTCATGTGAGGAGGGACCCTCGTCTGAGAAAATCCCTCCACAAGGTTGGGCTGCAGGCAAGCCTATAGGTCATTTCCTTAATTAGTGATTGATGGTGGAGGGCCCTGTCCATTGTGAGTGGGCCCCTGGGCTGGGGGTCCGGGCTTCTATAAGAAAGCAGGCTGAACAACAAACCAATGAGTAGCAATCCTCCATGGCCTCTGCATCAGCTCCTGCCTCATCTGAGTTCCTGTCCTGACGTCGTCCTTCATGAAGAATCGTTGAATTTGAATTGTAAGCCAAATAAACCATTTTGCTCCCCAAGTTGCTTTTGGTCACAGTGTTTCGTCACAGCAACAGTAAACCTAACTAAGACATTAATTATTCACATATCTGGGGAGAGTATGTGTGGGTAGAGTGGAGTCCAGAGGTGGGTACTGGATGCCCTGAAGCTAGATTACAGGTAGTTGTAAGCTGCCCAGTATAATTCTGTGAAGCAAAAGCATCCTCTGGAAGAGCAGTCACTGCTCTTAACTGCAGAGCCTTCTCTCTAGTCCCCTCCTCCAAACTATTAATTAGAAAGAAAAACTTTAATAAAGAAGTGTAGCAGATCCCTCAGACTGATCAAGGTTAGCACTGCCAGCACTGGAACAGGGAGGTACCATGTGCTGCTCCTAAGATGTAGGAGATAGAAGAACCATCAGCACTGGGACTGCTGGCCAAAGAGATAAATACTACAGTAATAATTTAGCCTAACCCCAAGGAAACGGATTCAGATTGACAGACTTTTTCCAAAATTGGCTTGTACTCTTCAAAATACTGTGGTCCAGAAACCCCAAGAAAAGCTGAGGAAATGATCAAGATTAAGGAAAACTAAGAGACGTGACAGCTAAATGTAACAGAAGAACCTGGACCAGACCCTTGACTCTGAGTGAGGATCAGCAGCCTCTATAGGCTGTGGTGATGAGGGAGCTGAGATGCTCTGGATGCAGCCCGTGAACTATCCTGTCCTGCTGCATCACTGCTAACATGCCTGGTTTGACAAGTACTAATTATAAATGCAAGAGTCATGATTTCTTAGCAAATACATTACCAGGTGTTTTGAGATAGAGACAAGAGCACCTCTGACTTACTGTCATGTGGTTCATTAAAACATACACACACATACATGAATCTATGTTCAGGATATATGGCAGTCCTTCCCAGCAAATGCTCTAGAACACTTTATGAGTTTGCAACTTAAGGAGTAAGTATCATCACAAATAAAGGACAAAGTGGGATTCTAAGTAGGCCTTCAAATCTCAGAGACTTTAGTATCCATCGGTTTAGAACTGCAGCGCCATTGGTGATTTTCCCCCTATGGAAATCACTGGAACCACACAGGAACAACCAGCTGCAATGGGAAAAGAAATCCAAACAACAAAAACAAAGAAAAGAAAATACATACTGCATATTAAAAAAAAAAACTTGGCTATGAAAGGAGGTAAGGACTGGGAAGAGACTTCTGGATTCCAGAACTTACCAGGGTTTTCCTTGGCATTAAACAAATAATTTTTTAAGGGTCAGAGAAACGTTCAGGAGTAATATAAAAAAACAAACTTTTATTATTAAAAATAAACAGGAAATTCAGACTACTATAACAGTATATGTCACAAGCAGTTACAAATTATGTTTCTTCTTTCTGCTGAAATGCTACCATCCTGTTTTTCTACGCAGAATACCAACTACTTACATAAAGTACTGTTTAATACAGAAATTACTACATATAATTATTATTTTATGTTATGAAGAAAATGTTGGGCTTGTCATAAAACAATTTTAATTGACATTTAGATAGAAAGCAGAGTATAGCTAAAATTACAGAAATACTTTTAGCATTATTTTAAAAATCTGCCTCAAACAGAAGGTTCTGTAGATATAAACTGTTGCAGTAAGTTTTTCAAATGCCCATAACATTTTTGGAATGTAAAGGGTGCAATGCTGACTAGTTATGATATTAAATATCATAAACCAATAAATAATTCATATAAATGCAGCACATTAAGAAAGAAATCTCATCTCACTTATGAAAACAAATATAAAAATCATAAAACAAAAAAAAAACACTACACAAATTGAACTCCACAGCACCCAAGCCAGAAGGGACTTGTTCTGGAAATCAATGACTTTTTAATTGAGCAAACTGCCATCACACTCACACAATAAATTAGAAAAACCACATAACATTAATAGTCACTTAAAAGAAATGCAGTATGTACTGCAAATTAGAAAGTACTGAAAAGAATTTTCTCAACACTATTAAAAATATCTACATAAAATAATAGATAACATCTATCTTTAACCAATTTCATAAGTATCTGAAATAAGAAAGGCAACTGTCATTTTTAACATGTGACTATGACAGAATGTTTGAACAAAGCAAACAGATATGTATGGTCTAAATACTAACTGTATTAAACAGATAATTTTCATTTTTTAAGGTAGGACAGTTACTATACGATAAATTATCTAAAATATTAGCAGTAATAAAGAGAGAAAGTAAACTCACCACTCACACATACAAATCAAAAGTTGTCTTAAATACTAGTATTAAACAGTTAAAAGAAAGAAGAAAGGTACTGTCATGGCTGAGTTAATTATAGACTTGGCAGATTCTAAAACCATCTGGGTGACAGGCCTTGGACATATCTGTGAGGAACTGTCTCAACCATGTCAACTGATGGGCAAAGACACCTCACAGTTGCAGTTAGGGCCCAGGCTATGTGTGTGGACACAGTGGGTTGACCACTGGTTGGCACTCACTGCTCTCAAAGTGGATTCAAGGGAGCAACTGCTTCATCTCCTGACACCTTAACTTTCCCCTCGTGATGGACTGTGACACGGAGCTATGAGCTAAAATAAATTCTTTGTCCAATAAGTTGTATTGTGAGAGTATTTTATCACAGCAACGGTAGAAGAAACTAAGACAGGTCTCATCAAAAATCAAAGAACAGAGGCTGGCAAGATGGCTCAGTGGGTAAAAGCACTCGCTGTGCCAGCCTCATGACCCGAGTTCAACCCCCAGAATTCATGGTGGAAGGAGAGAGCAAACTCCTAAAAGCTGTCTTCTGACTATCATGCATGTACTGTATGTAGTACACATATATCTGCATACACCTACACATCACAAGTACACATGGGGGACGGGCAACACTCAGAGACAGAAGGAGTAATAAAATCTTAAACAACAAATGAACAAACACAAAATGGTAGAAAAACTTCATACAGCATATATAATATATATAATATATATAAATATATATATGAAATGGCTCAGATTCTGAACGAAGAACACACAAAGGTAACAACCCAATTGAAAAGAGTGAGACTTTAAAACTTCAAAATAAGCAAAACAATGGGCAATAAACACAAAAATGTACTCAACATTCTTAGCTGTGAAATAAACGCAAGCTGAAACAATAAAATCATTTTATCTCTACTGAAATCATTACTTGAAAAGACTGGCATTAGAAATGTTGGCAAAATACCAAACAAATTCATTGCTGGTTGAATGTACAATAGTAAAAGCACTCTGCAAAGCTTTGCCATACCTATAAAGTTAAGCACAATGTACCCAGCAATTCTATTCCCAGTATTTATCAATGGCAAGGAAATATGCTTTAAAAAGAGCTCGTGAAAGCCTGTGTCACACAGCTAACACCTAGAAGCACACCACAGACATTTCACAGGAATCTACTTTAAAAACCAAAAGCTACCCAGCCATGAAAAGGAGTGAATTAACAATATATGCAAATCCCAAACACAAAAACCAATCACTGCTTTATGGTAGTGACAAGATATAAGATAGCTATATAAAAATCAACACACAGAATTATATACACCACCAATAACTACTCCTAACTGAATCAAAATAATAAATTCCACTTACAGTGGCAACTAACAAATAAAATATCTAGAAGCAAATACAACAAAGAAACGGAAATAAAAGCCATGAAAACATTACTGAGGAAAACAGGATCTACACGAATGGAAACACAGCTCATGTTCACGTAACAGGATTTCGTGTGGCTAACATGGCAGTGTTTCCTGTTTGGCCAACATATTCTACACATGCCTACCAAAATCACAACTTGTATTTATTTTTATCTTATGTATAAAAGTATTTTTGCCTCCCTGTACAGTTATGTGCACAAATTTGCATGAAGTGCCCAAGAAGGCCAGAGGAGAGCAACAGATCCCCTGGAACTGGAGTTACAAGTAGGTTTCGGGGTTTACAAGTTACAGGGGTTCACGGATCCCCGGCTGGCCCGGACTCTACTAGGTAGATCAGGATGACCTCAACCTCCTGATTCTCCTGCCTCGACCTCCTGAGCGCTGGGGCTACAGGTACACACCACCATGTCCAGTTTATGTGGTGCTCGGAACTGAACCCAGTGCCTTGTGCATGCTAAGTACTCTACACACTGAGCCACATCCCCAAGTACAGCTAGTAGTACTGCAAATATTAATTAGGTGACCTAACATTCATGGACACACGTGTGCATCTATGCAAGCACACACACACACACACACACACACACACACACACGAGTAAACAATTTTTTTCTTTTAAGTTGCTATGATCATGCTTCTGAATATCACATTTTAATACAAAGCTATATAATCAAGATAGTATGGTACTGACATGAGGGTAGACATTCTCAACAAGAATGACAGGACAATTCAAGAAGAAAAGAAGCATCTTTTCAACAGGGGTGTTAGGACAAAGGGACATCATCATACAAAAGAACAAGTGTGGAATTCTACCCATATCACACACACACAGGCTAACTGAATCACAGATATAAAACCTAACCCCCAAAAATTATCAGAAAGAAAACTAACCCATGGCATTGGCTCAGAAAATATCTTACTATGCCATCAAAACCACGAGTGACAAAGAACAAGGAAATCAGACATACTTGGGGATGAAACTGAACCTGAGCAGAATATGCACAGATTTTTCTTGGCCAAAACACTATTTATACAGCATGCACATTTTTCTTAATATTATAAAAAAGATTGTTTTAAAATATAAAGGAAGAAGTAAGCATAGTGGTTTTATGTACATATTACATCATTTCACTGAAGACACCCTGCATTTTGATATCTGTGGGGAATTCTAGACCCAGTCTCCAAAGCTTATATTCAAAAAGGTGAGTGGGAGCCTGGGACAGAGGCAGGAAAGTCACAAGAGAGGTGGGCACTAACGAATATGAGGTTTGTTGTGTAGATGTGCAAAAGTTATAAAAGCAGATCATGGGATATCTGTGCAACTCTGTGAGCATAACACACCACCAAACTGTAGACTTAAAACAAGCACACTTTGTTATATGTAAATCTGTCACAATCAAGTTATAAGACAAAATTATACTTTGTGCAAAGAAACTAGATGCAAAGGGGTATGCTATGAATCCACATGTGAGCTCTTCAAAAAGCAAAATGAATCTACAAAAGCAGAAACCCAGGAGCATTTGATTGGAAGGAGGGAGGGGAGGAGAGAGCACTCTCAGGTGATATATAAAATGAGTATATATGTATTTCTGTCAAAACTCACCAACCTCTATGTTGAAGATGTATACATTGTACAGCACATAAGTTATATTTCAACAAAAGCTGAACATTAAGAAAAACCCACAAGTGAGGTGAGGTGGTTTGAAAGAAAATGGCCCCCAAAGGGAATGTTATTATTAGGAGGTGTGGCTTTGTTGGGGTGGGTGTGGCATGGAGTAGGTGGGCCTTCTGTCTATGTGTTACTTTCATTGGTTAAATAAAGAAACTGCNGTAGACAGAACAGAATTCTGGGAGGAAGAAAGCAGAGTCAGGCAAACGCCATGAAGCTCTGCCCAAGATGGATGTAGGTTAGAATCTTCCCCCGTAAGCCACCACCTCGTGGTGCTACACAGATTATTAGAAATGTGTTAATCAAGATGTGAGAATTAGCCAATAAGAGGCTGGAACTAATGGGCCAGGCAGTGTTTAAATGAATAGGGTTTCTGTGTTATTATTTCTGGGGCTAAGCTAGCTGTGCGGGAGCTGGGTGGGACAAAAATCAGGCCTGCTCGCCTCATCACTAGAGTAGCCTTGTTGAAGGAAGTGTGTCATTGTAAAGGTGGGGCTTGAGGTCTCAGATATGCTCAAGCCACACCCTGTGTCTCTGTTCATTTCCTGCTGCCAGCAAGTCAAGATGAAGGACACTCCACTCCTTCTCCAGCACCATGTCTGCCTGCATGCCACCATGCTCTCTGCCATGATGATAATGGACTCAAGCTCTGAAAATGTAAGCCAGCCCAGGTAAATGTTTTCCTTTACAAGAGTTGCTGTGGTCATGGTGTCTCTTCACAGCAAAGAAACCCTGACTAAGTCGTGAGGTTTATAAACAGTGGCTCTCTTGGCTTATGACATATGTCAGTGTTTAAGGAAAGTGGCTGTTGTGTACAGGTCTGAAAGCTTCCCCTGTCCCCACACGATCACCTAGGCTTGCTGACTTGTTAGAACCTGAGTGTCAGAATACTGTCACACAGCTGTGACTTAGGACAGAGAAATGAAAGAGTAAAAGCATCAAAGATAAAAGGCACCACAACAATGGTATGGGAAGAGAAAAAAAACTGTTGGTAACTGGTATGTGTGGAAGTTTTGTAGGATTTCTTTGCAGTAGATTTAAAACTGTCTTAGAATAAAAAAGAAAGAATTATAATAGTGAGAAATTTTTAACCCTAACAGAGAAAAAAAATAAATAATAAATTATCTAGAAATAAATTTAATAAAAATCATAAATGCTTATCATATAAATGCTATAAAAGTTATGAGATATGAAATATTTGAAAAGAGCTTCACGCCATGTTATAGGCAGGAGAAGATGTCAGTCCATTCCAGGTTTTAGTGAATTGTAGAAGATTCTGTCAACCCCACGGCCTCCTCCTCATTTCTCTTGGGAGAAGTCTTTTCTCAGATGGACCATCTCCATAAGCCCAGGCACAAAAAGGACTGACTGCCCTCTACAATTCCATCTCCTTGGAGACCATCACCATCGAAACAAGTCCTGTCTGTACCTCAGTGATAAGCACCTGACTCATCAACTCAATGAGATAAAATATTCAGAAAAATGCCTTATCCTCAAGGTACTATTTGCTAAACTGGGTGGTAGGGGAGTGCTTCTGCTACCAAGTGCCCTCTTTCTTACACACTGCTTAGAGACACTAGGGTAAAGACCAAAGCACAAGCAAGATGCGCCCAAGGAAACACTCTCAACAGTGTACATTATGTCCCTGTCTCCAGAATCGTCCACGATACTATAACGGCCTTTACTTTATTCTCCCCCATACTCATTGTGGATTAATCTAATAGAGTTTTGCCTCTTATGATCAAGTCTTAACTAACATATAATTAAAATAATAAACTTCTAAACAAAATAAAAAATGGAAAAATAAGATATAAAACAAGATCAATGACCTTAAATGGAACTACCGTGTCTATGAAATTGAGATAATAACCTAATAAGTATGATTAGTGAAGAATAAATTATTCAACAATTACAAGGACTATTAGTTCAGATTCCCTAAGTGCAACTTCCCCAAACAGCCCAAAATGAAAGGGGGGAGGGGAGACACATGAATACATACCTAGATTTTTTTCCAGCCATTGATGCCCTTCAATTAGTTGGTCAATTAAGGCAAAGTAATGTGCCGTGGCTTCATCAGGCATAACCCAGCCACCCGTCACAATCTCGAGCTGACCATTCTGCAGTAAGCTAGGAGAAAATACATAGAGGTTAAGGTAACAAACAGTGACAAAGTTCCGAGAAGAAACTGAAATACACCAACATTTAAGATGAACCTTTACAAGTGGCCTGCACTTAAGTGGGGGTGGGGGTGGATGGGGAGTGGGCATTTCTTTTGAAACAAGTCACTGAATTTCAACTCCAGCCCCCAGGGATGAGTACCCATGGTAAAGGATTTCGGGTGACCCTTATTTTCCCAGGACACAATTTCCACGGAGGTATAGTAGGAAGAAGACTTCTGGGGTCGGGAGCTCCGGGGCTTATTTTTGAACCTTACAGTCATTGAGCAACATGCTCTACTCAGGCAATGAACCTGGTGTTTCCTGGACTGTCATTTCAAAGACGGTGTCTACTTCAATATGCCGGTATCAAAAAGCGTTATTTATCTCTGCGCTGTCAAGTTAATTAAGCACACCACTCAGTAAATGCAATAATTAAGCACTGTGTTTCAGTTTTAGTAAAATGTGGGTGATATGGCTTTTTTTAGGACTGCTGAAAGCTATACCTTACTGTTATTTGTTTGCTGAGTATTCCTTTGCAATAATGCCATGCAAGATAATGGTTACTAATTGTTAGTTACTAACATCTCTTTCTTTTTCTTTTATATTTCCAATATAAAACCTGTCTATTTGAGAGGTGTGGAAGTTCACAGAGCCAGGAAGCTTTTACGAGTATTCATCAAGATGTGACGAAAAAGAAAAAAGCTAGAATTTCTAATAACTTCATTTATTTAAGAATACAATTAAGTCCAAGAGTGCTGTTCCCTCCAATCTTCTGGACAATGGGTTTTTACTCAGTCAGTTCTTTTGTACTGACCCTTGTATCTAAGGCTGCCCCACTCCAGAGGCTGTGTGGATCTGACCGCTGGACTAAAAACCGGAAGTTGATAACCAGACTTGTAAGCACAGAGTGGAGTTTAGTCCCTGCCCATCAAATACAGACATGCTTTCAATTTCATTATTTCACTATCCTAACAAACACATATTTTAGAAATTTACAGATATAATTGCTTAAAAACAAATTATTTGCTGGGCTTAACTAGACAGAAACTTCAAGTTAATAAGAACTAAAATGAAATGAAAGAAAAAAATTATTCCAAAGATGGAACTTTTTGTTTTCAATTTATATCAGCTTTATTTTGCTTGGGAAAAAAAAAACATAGTCCTAGCCTATGCTATAGGCCTGAATGGTCTCCAAGAACAGCCAACCAAGGAAAGCATTATACAATATATTCAGTAGGGTGATTTCTCCAGCTGCACTTGTTAGTAACACATCCCTTCCTTGGGAAGCCTTGACTGCTACTCCAAAGGTACTCTGAGCTCTTATTTGCACTCAGTGGGTACTATAAAGATGCCTCTTTCTGACTAAAACATTATCAAGCCATTTCATACTGCTCCTCTTCATCCAACCTGGACGGTTCTAACTACCTAGGTGTCTCAACCCAAATACAATTTACCCAGAAGTGTCCAGGAGCCCCTGAGCAAGTCAGCACTCCCCCTGCCTCCTCACTGTATGACAACACAGCTTTTATCACAAACCAAAAGTACCTGTTTATTCCTATCTGCATCT
>LOJH01043311.1:0-14017 GCA_001685095.1 Ellobius talpinus
CAGGCAATGCTCTTAACCTCTGAGCCATCTCTCCAGCCCCCCACAGCAACTCTTATAAAGGAAAACATTTAATTGGGTGGCTTTCAGCTCAGATGTTTAATCCATTATCATGATGGGCATGGCAGTGTATAGGCAGACATGGTGCTGGAGAAGGAGCTAAGAGTTCTATATCTTGCTGGCATAAGGAAGTGAACTGTCTCCCTGGATGTGGTTTGAGCACATGTTTTTTTTTTTTCAAAACCCTCAAGGGGCAGTCAACCACTTTCTAAATAGATTTGATGCCTGCTGCATAGGAAGAAATGTATGCCTGGTACTGTAAACCTGGGCAAGAACCTATAGCTGGGGATGTCACAGGCTCTCAGGCAGAACTTACTAATGATGCCAAGCTAAATAGATACATAGCCCAGCTGCCTTCTCAGTATTTATGGTTATACCCTTAGACACATGTCACTGTCTACCCTTACTCATAACTGGTCAAACTGCTGAGAGTGAATGACTGTTGAGTGCTCATCCCTAGACAGAACAACCATATCATTTCCTCCAAGGCCAAGAGAGCATCGGTGGTAAAAAAAAAAAAAATCTGAGTTAGAAGATACAGAGGAGTCCTATGAAACTGTCTTCTGCATACAACAGAGCTGACCTAGTCGTAAACATACAGCAAGTATAGCTACTTGCTCAAGATCTGCACAAAAAAGTAAGACATGAGGGTGGGAGGAGCTAGTGGGAAAGAAGAAAGGGGTCTGTAGGAGTGGGAAGGGCCATGAGAGGGGGTAAAATGGATATGTTCACAATGCATTGCATACATATATGAATCACCAAAAATTAAACCAAAAGAATAGGGCATGGAGAGAGGGCCATAAAGATTAATATATGCAAGAGGTCAATGACAGTAAAAAGACTGGAAACCACACACACATCCCAGACCTCCAAGGGCTACATGTAATTGACAGAGAATGTGCAAGAAAATACCACTCTTTGGATGCCTAAGAAAGGAGCTCACTCTGTTCCTCACTCAAAGCCCAGGCAAGGGAGGGTTTCTAGTCCCTTTCTGCCAACTAATGTTCTTTATATTAATCTTTTTTAGAAAGTGTGTTATGTGTTTTTAATTATGTGTGTGTGTATTTCTATTTGTACTTCTGAGTGCATGTGCTTGAGAAGGCCAGAAGAGGGCATCGGTTCCCCTGGAGTTGGAGTTACAGCCAATTGTGAGCCTGATGACAACGGATACTCTCTGGAAGAGCAGCAAGTCCTCTTAACCCATGAGCCATCATTCTGGTTCCCTTTACTTTAATCTTAATGCTGCTTTATTCAGATTTTAATTTCCTTCTAAATTTCAGGTGTTTTATTCTTTGAAAAGTATACATGTTTTTAAGTCAGGCAGTGGTGACGCACACCTTTAATCCCAGCACTCGGGAGGCAGAGGCAGGCGGATCTCTGTGAGTTTGAGGCCAGCCTGGTCTACAAGATCTAGTTCCAGGAGAGGCTCCAAACCTATGGAAAAACTCTGTCTTGAAAAACAAAACAAAAAGATGTATACAAGTTTTTACCAAGACCCTTTCATATCAGTGAGAGAAATGAGAAGGGGTAACCTATTATATTTTGCTGTTTTTTTCCAACCCCCACCATGAGCCCCACTTCTGGCCACCTGGGCTCATCCATCTGCCTTGTCCTCATCGCTCATCCAATCCCAAGTGGCCGAAGTCTTTCCCTCTCACTGCTACTAGTTCTCGGTATCTTGAAGTAGAGAGCTCTGACTGCCCAGAACCTCCGGTCCCACAACTGCGAAATGACAGTACTGGAACTCTTCCGTGTGAGTTGTGACAATAGAGGCATCAGGTGGAACTGAGGGGCCTGGTGTAGAGGTGACAGGAATTCTCTGCTTCTCTGTTAACCACCCTGGCAGGGGCAGAAATACGCTAAAGAGAAACACCTGTGCAGTTCCTGCTACTATCCGACTGTTGAGACAACAGGACTTGAAGGAATTGAAATTTCCCCAGGAGTCTGATGCCAGGAGAAGGAGAAGGCTGATGTCTGGTGCCAGCCAGAGGGGGAACTTGTCTCCCAGGAATAGTTTACACAGCTCTGACAACTTGCAGGAGAGACTGGAACCCAGACAATGATGGGTCAGTAATGGGCAGGGCCACACCCAGACCAGGACTGCTTAGCTATGCACACCTTTTGCCCTCTGTTTAAACCTGAACCGCATGTCAGGACCCTAAACATGGATTGAGGAGTCACTGGACCTCTTTGCTTCTCTTCCCCCATGTGGCCACAGTGAACCACTCTCCTGTCTCTGTTTTTTGTTTTCCATAACTGGTATCTTTAATTACCCTGTTGAGGATGTTGGCCCACCTGGCTTGTTAGGGCTGCAGGGCCCAGGCTCTGACCCTAACAGCTCCAGTGTCATGTGTAAGGTCAAGTGAACAGTATACCACAGAGTGACCACTTTGTGGGTCTATCCTTCTTGTGCCCCCACCCATCAGAGTGACCTGAATACATACGACAAGAGGATGAAGGCATGGCTTGAGTTGCTTCACTCTTAGGGTTTGGGAGAGGAGATATCCCTGCTGCCTGACTAGAAAAGCCTGTGAGCTTGATCATAGGAGCAGTGAGGAGTGGGGATGGGAGCCTTCCAGCAGGAGGCACTGTGTGGGCAAAGCAAGCAATGGGAAGGGGTGAAAGGTTTGGAAGCAATGATGCCACCTGGAGGACCTGAAGCTTCTCTAGGATACACTAAGAATGGCCCTGCTATCCAGAATATGTAGGGTCACAAATTTCAAAAACATGTTCTTTATGGGGAGGAGAGTGTGTGTGTGCTGTGCCTGTGTGTGCAGGTGCACATGAAGGACAACCTCAACTACAGTTCCTTAAACCCTGTCCACCTCGCTTTGAGGCAGGGTCTATCACTTGCTAGAATTCACCAAGTAGGCTGGCCAATGAGCCCCAAGGATCTGCCTGCTTCTGTTTCCCCAGCATGAAGATTACAGCACCCACAAGCCACCACACCCAGCTTATTTCACACAATTTATGGGGTGGGGGTTGAACTCAGGTCCACAAGTGCATTACAGAATGAGCCATCACCCCAGTCCCAGAAACAGGCCTCTCACCATCACATGAGAAAGCAAAGGGACTTGCTGCCTCAGGTGTCTGGGAAGGTTGGAGGTGTGCCTGGTATGGTATGTAGCAGCATCCAGATCCCTGTGGTGCCATCTGTGTTGTTCAAGGCTCTGAGGTGCAGTCAGTAGAATCCCTTCTATCCAATCTGAATGTGATAGATTTTTCTGAGTGAATCGAGTAGCCCACAACTTCCTCAAGGGGGTCCCAGAGTGAAATTTGGATATTACGAAACAACGACCCTGCCCTATCCCAGACTGTTCTAGGAGACATGGTTCTGCAGCTGTTGTCACTCAGCATCCACAGCACAGTGGCAGGAGGCCAGATCATTGACATTGCTGCCCTAGAATAGCAGATGCCTGTGACACCAGGATCCCCCTCCTCTCTACAAATTCCCCAGGCCATGCTCAGTTCAGCACCACGGACAGCGCCATGGAGAGACGCACGGTGGTGGATCCTGGGGCTCCCGTGCCCAGAAATCATTGACTAACAGCTGTTAGGCAGGTTTCTTCTGTGCAGGGGAAGTGACATTCCCAGGGGAAATGGTGATATGGTCACTAGAGAAGGTGCTCAAGAGTGGCTTTGAAGAGTTAAACTGAGCTGAGGGAAGGTCATGCTGGGAAGTCAGGGGGATTACAAAGAGGTCTCTGCAGAAATCAAGCTAGGAGTCCACAGTACAGCCAAGCTCTGGAGTAATGGGAGACGGCTCACAGTAGACACATTGGACAGAAAAACAAACAAGTCCCAGCTCCCAGGAACCTGATGTCCATAGAGAGACAGGGAAAATGTGAAGTGACTATGGGAACAGTTATCTAAAGATTCCCCTATGGCAGGAGATTGACTACGGAAGGGTTAATTGTCCCCGCTTGGTCTGACAGGCAGAAACAGGCATTTTTCTCATTGTTACTCATCTCTGCGTGTGCCCTTGCTGTGATGGAGGGGAGGAAAACAGTTGTGGGTTTGAGCAGCTAAAAGCCTTTTTATGATTTGAGACCTCTTTAAAGTTCCATCCCCAGGGGGCCTTGTTGAACTAAAAAGCAGGTGGCCCTCCTGGCAGTTTGACTAAAATGCTGGGGTGCAAGTTTGTTCCTGCGACAGAGCAGAGCAGGGACCTCCCTTGGGTGCCAGAAGCCTCATCTTTCATGTAGCTAGGTGGGGAGGGGGTCACCTCTTTGAGAACCCTCGAGGAAAACTTTCCCTTTGCCCAGACTCCTCCAAGCTTCCTGAAGTTCCTCGGCGCCTCCTCCAGTGCCCCTCTGTATTGCAGTCTTGGTTTCTGCTTTGTGGGGCCATGTCCAGGGTTGGCATCTGCCCTTGAGTTTTCCCATGCCCAGCCAGAGCACACAGCCTTCCTATTAGGAAGGAACCAAGAGGCAGATGGCAGACAGGAGTCAACAGGCACACGGTATAATATGTTAGCCATGAGGCTCAGTCCCTCTGCAGGGCTGTGATCACCACTGCTGACGCCCATTGCTTAACCCACCACCGTGTCTTGGTCCTATCTCCAACACAGGGCTTCTGCCTCCATTACTCTCCTACTCCTTACCCCATGTCATAGAGACACTATGGAGGGAGGGCTGCGGGGACAGGCTTGTAAACAGCCAAGCAGAGGTGGCCCTATTTTGACTGCTCCTTTTCAAGGCTCGTGATCTTGGACAAGTCCTTCCCCTTCAAGACACATAACCCACACCCCTGTGAGATTCAGAGCCCGCCTTTAAAGGAGCTGTCATGATGAAGTCAGAGTGCAGAAATCCTGCAACCAGGGCCCAATGAACTGAAGCAGTTCCACGGAGAGGAAGGCTTTCATGAGGGAGCCTACAAACTCTCCAGCCACACCCCCTTCCTGAGCACCCCATCACAGACAGCCTTCTTGCCTGAGCTTCCTGTCTCCGGCTGTCATTCCGCCCTCGGGTGAGACCCTTACATGAAGAGGTCAACACCTAAAATGAAATTTGTATTCTGCCCCAGAAGCAGACGACTGTATCCTGAGTTATTTCACCTTCCCTCACAGACCATACCACAGGCAGTTTCTAAGTCCTACCTTCTCACCAGCTCAACACTGGATCCTTAGTATGTCTCTGGGCTGAGTGGATGACTTAGTACCCTAGGATAGGAGACCAAAGTCTTACCATTGCTGCCTAGAAGAGGAGACACCTGTGATGCCCGCTTCCTCCACCTCCTGCCTCAATTCTCAACAGGCTCTGGGAGCCTACCCTTGGTTCAGCACTGTGGTGTATCCTGTGGTGGCTGGGTCTTAGTGCCCATCACAGAGGAGGCCCAGGTGATCAACAGGCTCTGGGACCCTACCCTTGGTTCAGCACCATGCTGTATCCTGTGGTGAATGGGTCTTAGTGCCCATCACAGAGGAGGCCCAGGTGATCAACAGTTCTGCAAGGGAATAAGTGACCTCCTCGGGGCAGGAGGAAGAGTGGTACTAACACCCAAAACTTGGGGAAGCTGAGAGACCACCTCTCTGAAAGAGGCAAGGAAGGCAGGGCGCACTTCCCCACCTTTGCTCCTTACATATCCTAAGGAGGTCATCAGGATGGGCATGGGCGGGGAACTGGGGGATAGCTCAGCAGTGAAGAGCACAGGTTGCTCTCACAGAGAACCCAAGTTCAGTTCCCCATCAGTCACTGGATCACGGTCATCCAGAACTTCAGTCCGAGGGGATCTGATGTCCTCCTTAGGCACCAGTCACTCATGTGGTCCACATGCAAAGAGAACATGCATAAATGTGAAAAAATAAAATAAAATAAATTTTAAATTATTTATACATAATATATGCAAATATATTAAAATCATGGATTTGGCATGCTGGAGAGGTGGTTAAGAGTTTTATTGCTGAGTTCAGATCCCAGCACCTGTGTTGGACAGCTCACAACTGCTTGTAACTGCAGGGTATCTGACACCCTCTTCTTGTCTCCATGGACACCTGTGCCCACACATGTACACACACATGCACACTCACTCACTTGTGTACAAGATTAAGATAGGTAGGTTTTATGGGAGAGCAAAACTGAGCTGAGCCTCTCAGTCAAACGTAGAAATAAGTTAAACCCCTTGAGGGAGACATTGCCTGAAGCCAAGGGGTCTCTGGAAGGAGAACGTTGGGAGTCTGTCTGGGTATAGCACCAGCCCCTCACTGCACTGTGGGGTAACCATGGCACCTCCAAAGCCAGCAGAAAAGGAGCAAGGCTACCACCATCCCCCAAGAAACTTTATCTGAAAATCATAGTCATTTGACTTTCAGTCTGACCATTGCCCAAGGCTCCATTTGTTTCAGGAGGGAAAAAAAGAGAGGGCAATTTAAAAGGGGGAGACATCATCCCTCCAGCTGGATGGGAAATGCTGGGAGTCTGCTCATAGCATCCATCACCTGCCGTGTAAGCTTGTGTTGTTTGGCAGAAACTAACGCAGTGGCATCTATTCTGCTTTAAAGCGAGCACCTCTGTGACTTCCACAGCTCAATGCGCTTCAGCAGGAGTCATTTCTCCATGACAACTGCCAGGCCCATCATGATACACATCTGTGGACCCTAGGAGGGCAAATGCTATCTTTATTTCTCACATCAGATGCTGCAGAAATAGTGTTGATGGGCCCTTTCTCCAGATGAGAAAACTGAGACTTGGAAAGGTTTGCTTATTTGCTCCAGAAGATGCCACTAGTGAGGGACCAGGGCACACTTTTCTCACCAAATCACAGAACACTCTGATATGTTGCTGAACTTCCCAAACACAGTCAAGTAGGGTGACAAGATGGATCAGTGGGTAAAGGGGCTTGCTGTAAATGCCAGTGTCATGAGTTTGATCCCTTGTACCCACATAAAGGTGGAAGGAGAGAAAGGATTCAAAACACAGTCCAATCACATACTTGGGAGCATAAATGTCTAGAGTTGGCAGAGCAGGGGTTTTAGAATTGCTTCCTACGAATATTTCCCCTGGAAACAAACACATTGGGAAAAATGCTGAATTGACACACAATTCTTTCCCAGAAGCCCAGCTTCATTCACTTTTTTTTCTAAGCACCCCCATCCCTGCTGACACCAGATCAGTAATTGGAAAGCATTTAGGGACGAAAAGGATGTGTCTCTGAATGCTAGACTCTGGGACTGAGGGTGGCTGTGGCTTCACACACAACTGTAACCCCAGTCCTGTGGAGCGTCAGAGACAGGAGGATCACCGAGGCTTGCTTTCTGTCTGTCTTGCTCCAGGTTCAGTAAGAAACCCTGTCTCAAGAAGATAAGGTTGAGACTGATTGAGCAAGGTCCCAATGTCCTTCTCTAGTCGCTGTGTAAGCGTATTCCCATACAATACATAAACACATTGTACACACACACATACACACACATGTATACAAATAAATAAATAAACACCAGAATCTTTTTTATTTGCATTTTTAAAATAGAATCCCATGAAGCTCAGGCTGGCCTCAAACTCCATGTATTGTTGAAGATAACCTTGAACTTCTGATCCTCCTGCCTCGGCCTCTCTGGTGCTTGGATTCTAGGAGTGCAATACCACATCCAGCCTTAAGCGGTGCTGAGGATTGAATCCATAGTTTCCTAGAAGTTAGGCAAATACAATGCTGGAATATACCTCAGAAAAAGTTACTAGCACTGCGTGGTGGAGCTGGGACTTAGCATGCAGCAAGCAGCAGCCTCCTTCAGACCCACCCTTCCTGGTGGTACAGGGGATGCAGGAAAGCATCAATGCACTTGAGCAGCTCATCCCCAACTCCATCCCATGTTCCTTCATGCATTGGTCATTTGAATTTAACAAATGAATAACAAATGAATGAATTTAACAAAGGGGGATCCTACTTGAAGATGCAACTTGGGTGTTCATGAACCTCCTGCCCCAGCCCTTAGACTGGAGGAAATAGACTAGCAGGTCCCTGATTGGAGGAGACAAATTAATTATAGTGACATCGTGTTGCAATTAAATGGGCAGGAGGCATCCTTTCCCTGTGCCCCGGGGCTCAACAAAGGAACAGGGCTCCCACCACCTTCACAGTAGGGACAAGTCGGGGCAGAGCAGGGGGCAGGAAAAGCCCAATGTTGAAGGAGAGGTTTTAAAACATATAATGATTTCATGTCAAAACACAATTTCCCAGTGTCAGCGCACTGTTGTGTGAGCACAGGGGAAAAGAAAAGTGATTGAAAACTCCTGGAACGAGAACGCAGCCGCAGACTCCAGAACATTGATGGATGGTGCGGGGAGGCGAGATGGATGGGTTATGATTTTCAGAAGGGATCATTACCCTCAGACTCCATGAACAGAACTGCCTGGCATTTGGGCACTAGTGCTGGAGGAAGCATTCAGACGATCCTGATTCATTAGCCCATTAGCCAAAACCCATCCGTGGAGGCGTAACCATTCAGTTGGGAGACTGTACGGTAGGTCTGGATTTGGTGATCAGCGAGCAAACGTCTGATGACTGAAAAGAATGGCTGTCCCAGGCCAGCAGTCTCTAGATTTGAATCTTTGTCCTAGGCCTGCCATAGATCACTCTCCCTGACACTGTCACTCTCTCGAAGACAATCAGAGAAGAGACCCAGAACCAATTTTCTTACCCACTGGCGGAGTCTGGGGGATGCCAGAGGAGCTGACAGCCAAGCCAACAGACCAAGAAGTCCCAAAGGCTAGGGAGATAGTCATTTAATCCAAAGCTGAGACTGAAAGATGAGCCCTAAGTTTAAGTCAGGAAGGGAGAAGGCTGGAGAGTCAAGTGAGTTGGTGGAGCACTTGCCTAGCATGCAAAAAGCCCGGGGTCCATCCCCAGCACTGCATAATCCAGGCATGGTGGTGCCCACTGTAAGCTCAGCATTCAGGAACAAGTGGGTCAAAAGTTCAAAGTCATCCTTGATGACTTAGCAAATTGGAGGCTCCTGTTTCAGAAACCAAACCCAAAGTGTGTGTGGGGGGGATCCTGGGGATGTAGCTCAAGGGCAGAATGCTTGCCTAGTATCCAAAAGGCCATAGGTTCAATTCCCAGTACTGGAAAGGAAAGAAGAGAGGGAGAGAGGAGTGGGGGGCAAGCTAAGGACCACAGAGTCAAGGGTCAAGAGAGAAGGGGAAAAGAAGCTCCCCCAGGCTAGGGACAGTAGGAACAGTGGCTGGTAAGAAGAGTTCAGACTGCAAAGGAGGTGGTCCAGTTGTATTCCTCACACTGAGGCCTCGCCATTTACAGAAACCAGGGAAGAGGTGATGCCCACAGCCCAGCCTGCCTGCCCCACCTCCCATTTCCAAGGCCAGGAGCTGCAGTGCCTAAGTACTGTTTTGTGTGCTGGGCTTCTAGGAGAGACCCCAAACCTACATAACAGAAATGTGAAAGGGGCAGAAGCCCACCTTGCTTGTTTTCTAGATCCCAAACAGCACAGCCTGGAGGAAGCTTCTACCGAACGCCCTATTCAAAGCCTGGGTGGGGCCCACCTTTAGAGGGGGCAGCTGTCTGGCCCATCCTTTCTCCTGCTCTGAGACCTCCTTTCTCTGCCCTCGCACTGGAGCAAGTCCCCACAGCCTCCCGGCCCCTGGCATTCTTGCCATCCCCGATCCTGTCTTCATCTCTCAGCCAAGACAGGTCTGTGCTCCTGGCCTTTCACTACAGATTCACTTGTCACCATTTGTCTTCTGCCTGTCCCCCTTGCTGCTGGCCCTCTGGTCAATCATTATGACTCTATCAGAGCAGAGTCAGGTGCCAGCATCAGATGAAGTACATATGCCTTTCCTACGAACACATTTGCCCCACTTACCCAGTGATATGTTTGCCACATTTCTTGGGGCTATGGTACATACATGCTTCAACAGGAGGACTGGATGACAGTGGGATCCTAAGATAGCAGCTGTCAACCTTTGGGTCACGACCCCTTTGGAGGTCAAATGACCCTTTCACAGGGGTTGCATATTAGATATCCTGTTTATCAGATATTTACATTATGATTCATAACAGTAGTAAAATTAAATTTATGAAGTAGCAACAAAATAATTATATGGTTGGGGATCACCACAACATGAGGAACTGTATTGAAGGGTTGCATCATTAGGAAGGTCAAGAGCCTCTGTCCTAAGAAGAGGACCTCTTGCATTATTCAAGGTAGTCACTGACAAGTGAGCTGATATAAGGGTCACCATGGAAAGAAGGAACTCCACACATTCTCTTGCACAGCCCAGGACCTCAGAGGGTACCCTACAAACTGATATGCCATATAACAAACATGCCACAATTTGGAGACATTGTACAAAAACAGAAGACAAAATATAGCATCAAGTTATGACATATTGATCACATGCCAAGACCCCTATTTGGATATAGGTAAAATAAAAATATTATTGAAATTAATTGTACTACTTACCTTTACTTGCTATGAGTGGCCATTAGAGAGTCTGTGTGGGCAGAGGCCAGCCTGCCACAGCACAGCATGGGTGGGTGCAGACCCCCAGAAACCACTACAGTGAGCAAATCTGTGGTGGAGAAATGGGAGAAAGCATAGCAGAGCTGTCCAGGTGCTGTGGAGACAAGACAGCGAGCGGGCTAATGTGAGTGACCTAAACAGCAACCTGAGGCCATGTGGTGTCCTGGCCTACGCCGCTGCCAAGAGCCATGTCTGAATCCATGGCTCTACCACAGCAGGGTCTGCGTTGATGTCTGTGGTCCATGTTATCATGAAAAGGCCACGCAGATGCCTGGGGTCTGGACTGATGCCTTAAGCTATGTTGATGTCTGAGAACCATTCTGGCCAGGTCCCACCCCTTGCAGGAGAGCTGGCACCAATGGCATGGGCTCAGGAGAGCTGGCCCAGGTGGCCTGGGCACTGGAGAGCTGGCCCCAGCGGCATGAGCTCAGGAGAGCTGGCTCCACCCCTTTCCAGTGACCATGGCAGTACCGGTGCAGATCGGGCTCTGTCTTCTCCAGAGGTGGGGCAGTTCCAGCAGAGGCCCCAGGCTAACCAGCTCAGCTACCACCCAGGCCCACACCCAGGGCTTTGAGTTGGCACGTCCCAACATCTACCCCATCCATGACCTGCTGGAGTGTGTGAAGGGACAAGTCCTGTGGAACCATAGCCACAGGATCTCTGTGACTTGGGGCAACAGCAGAATATCTGAGAAGGGTTTCCACGAAGGTCCAGTATTGATGGTATGGGAGGTAGGTCTCGAACCAGACCAACTATTCATCACAATGAACATTTGCAAGTAAAGTTGTTTGGGCAAAAGGTCCACTGCCTGGCGCACAGCGGCTCCAAATGCCACTACGACGAATGGACATGGATGTGATGGACAGGTGAACAGGACGGAGGGCGAAAGGTTTTTGTTTATCGTTTTTATCTTATTTTGCAGGGGAGGCTACAGCAGTAGAGGGTGGATATGAAAGAACTGGGAAATGAATGGGATTGTGGTACATGATATGAAATTCCTAAAGAATCAATAAAAATTATGTTAAATAAATTTTTAAAAAAGAAAATGTATGGCGGCCTTCCAGATGTCCAGATGCAATGGGGTACATATGCAATTCCAGCACTCCTTCAGTGAGCAGGGAGGTAGAGAAAGGAGACTTGCCCAGAAGCTCATGGGTCAGCTAGCCTGGAGTGCACAGCACATCAGAAACAAAGAGACCAACACAGAAGGAGAGAACTGAACTGGCTCCTGAACATTGCTCCCTGACTGCCACATTCACGCTGAGGTGTGCACGCACACACACACACACACACACACACACACACACACACACACTTTTATTAAAAAAATATTTGGAATGGGCTTCTGAAGCCCCACATCTAGTTAAAGAGCTACTGGGAGTTGCTGGCTGCTGAGAGAGAAAGGATCACTTTTCTCTGGAGCTGTGGCCACTAGTAGGCTGCCCACGCTCCAGCTAGTGGCCCCACTCCCACGCTCACGTGGTCACTAGTAATTGGACTCAGGAAACTATTAATAATGTCACTATTAAAAAGAAGATATGAAGTTGGAAGATATGAAGATATGAAGATGGAAATGGGTTGGTGCGTACCAGGGGTTGGATGAAATCAAAATATGTTGTCTGGTGCTTGCTTCGGCAGCACATATACTAAAATTGGAACAAAACAGAGAAGATTAGCGTGGCCCCTGAGCAAGAATGACACACAAATTCATGAAGTGTTCCATATTTTTCTGTGAACAGGACTTCTCAAATTATTTTCTGTTAATAAATTGCTTTGTATCAGCAAAAAAACAAAATACGTTGTCTGCATGTATGAAATTTTCATAGAATAAATAAAAAACATTTAAAAATTATTGAGTGTGTGCCACAGTGTGTGTATGTGTGTCTCTGTGTATACGTTAGTATGTATGTGTATGAATGTGTGTGTATGTCTCAGTGTTAGTGTGTGTGCCTCAGTGTGTGTGTGTGCCTTAGTGTGAGTATGTGCATCAGTGTGAGTGTTAGTGTGTGGGCCTCAGTGTGTGTATAAGTGTGCCTCAGTGTGAGTGTGTGTTCCTTAGTGTGAGTATGTATGTCAGGGTGAGTGTGTGTGTGTGCCTCAGTGTGACTGTGTATTGCATCAGGGTGAGTGTGTGTATGTGTACACCAGAGCACAGCTTCAAGCGCGGTCCACATTCTGTTGTGTTCACAAAGGGTCTATACCTGGCCTGGAGCTCTCCCAGTAGTCTGAGCGGGCTAGCCAGTGATCCCCAAGTATGTTGGTTAGTTTTGTGCAAACTTGACACAAGCTAAAGTCATTAGAAGAGGAGCTCTCAATTGAGATGTTTCCTTAGAACTATAGATAGACTTTTTTTAACTGATGGATATGGAAGGGCCAGACTCACTGTGGGCAGTGCCATCCTGGGCAGAAAGCACTGGGTTGTGTAAGAAAGCTGACTGAACAAGCCATGGAAAACAAGCCAGTAAGCAGCACTCCATTGCCTCTGCTTCAGTTCCTGCCTCCAGATTCCTTTACTGAGTCCCTGCCCTGGGATCCTTCATGATGTACATGGGCCTGGGAGTATAAGACGGAATAACCCCTTCCGCCTAAGTTTCTTTTGGTCAGAGGTTTTTTTTTCTTTTATCACAGTAACAGAAAGGAAATTGGAACAGATGGAGAGCCCCTAAACTATGGAAAAGATGGAAAAGGAAGGAGGTGGGCATTGCTACTTATTGAAACCCTGTTTGTGCCTGTGGCTGGGCCAGAATTAGGCTGCTCTAGCCAACTTTCACAGCAACCTTGTCAGCGGGCTTTGCCATCATCACAGTCACCACCATCACCACCATCATACCCACTTCACAGATTACAAGACTGAGGGTAGCCAAAGACGCCTAGCTCTGGAAGAGCAGAGGTGACTTCAGAACCAAGACATGCAAAGGCCCCATATGCAAAGCTCTCCACCTACAAAGAGTCCCTCAGCCTCCAGAGATCAGAGGACTGAACCACATGGGCTCTTCCTGGGTTGTAGGAGTCCAGGGCATCTGTGGACAGAGTCGGGCTTTCATATGCCCAAGCCAACCTGAGTCTGTCCTTCCTCCTTGTCATATCTGGACAGGGTGGGCTTGACCTAGGGACCTGAACATCCTCAAGGAAAGCCCAATGACACCAGGAAGCAGCAGCTATGACAACAAAGACATACACATGGAGCTGAGGCAAAATCCTTCAGAGAGCCAGGAGTGCTGACAGCCAGGCAGCTGCCCCTCCTGTGCTGTCTGCTGGGAGCCATCGTCACCACACAGCAGCCTCGGTGATGCCTAGCTTTGTCATCTAGGACATCAAAGAGTTCCTTTGAGCTAAATTCACTGGACGGTCTTTGGAGGATTCCAAGAGCTAAAGGAACCTCACATGCCTGGAATAGAGATGGCAGTGACTGTTGGTGGCAGGCCGGGGTCCTGTGGGCTCCTTTCCAAAGCACACCTATGGGCTCAGTAAGATCTCTCTCTCCCTCCC
>LOJH01043312.1:262-14017 GCA_001685095.1 Ellobius talpinus
CTAGTTCCAGGACAGGCTTCAAAGCTACAGAGAAACCCTGTCTCAAAAAAAAAACAGAAAGAAAAAAGAGACTATGAAGTGGGGAGTATGGGTATGGGGGTGGATCTGAAAGGCGGTAGGGGAAAAAGAGTGGTGGTAAATATAATCCAAATACACTGTACGAAATTTGCAAATAATAAAAGTAGTTTTAAAGTGTTATGTGGACAACAGGCACATTATACTCCTCAGCTGAAATGAGTTCTGCTGTTCTGTACAGGCTGGAAATTTATGTATCCTATTTATTAGGTTAGTGAATGAGTGTTCTATTTGGCTTTAAGCTAGTCCTACCCAGGTTATTTTCACCAGTAGAATGTACTACATAATATGTGTCCCGTTATTTAGCTACTCACTAAATTGCTATTTTGAATGGTTTGGAAATTTAAGACTTAATGTTTGGTTACACAGATAATAGTTGGTCATTTACATGGTGGCATTACCATTAACCCGGCTCCATTCTTGCACTAAAGTATTCAGCAGTCACACATCTTATTCCATACAGGAATGTCACTACCATTCAACCCAACTGTTTGGGGGTTCATTTGGGGAAGACTTTATTACCTTCCCCAGGAACAATACCCTGAAATGATAACTAAGACTTTGAGTACCTTCTTCCTCCATCTTTAAACATTGGAGGAATCGAGAATTTTGCAGAGCTTACTCAAAAATTTTGTCAGACTTATGAACAAGTATTGTGATAAATACATTTGTCACAGGAGGGTTATAGTAGGGACATAGCATTTAAGAAAACACAGAGAGGAAAAGAGGAAGGTGGGTTTACTGGAAAAAGCATTTTAAAAGCCATGGACTACCTACCATATGCCATGGTCAGTTGATAGACTAGGAGAGTAGCAAGCATGCACTTTATACATGCAGGGAAGAGGCATGGTGAAGAAAGATAACATGCCTTATGAGGAAAACCATATTCATGGGAATTAGATACACAGAAAACACTCTGAAGTACTTATTTCCCTTCTGTAACTATGGGTAAAATTTGAGAAATAAAGACCTCCTTAGAAATCCTGAATATTTAATATTCCTATTTCATGATGAAAATATAGCAATGAAAAATGAGGCAGGAAAATAGGGTCAGGCACACATGACTGTGAGTCATAAGATTACAGGAACTGAAAAAAAATAACATCCATTCGACTGCCGTAAGGATTGTGGGGGAAAAACCCTTCTAGCAAAGAGCATTAATCACCTAAACAGCCAACAAAGGGTCCACCCTTTCAGAGAACCTTTACTTTACTTTTCCTCTGTAATAAAAAGCACCTGGACACGTAAATGGGGTTCTTGAGCCACATACTCATTTCTGTTCTGAGCAGCATATTTTATTCCTTTACTTGTATTTCTAATAAATCTAGACTTTAATTATTACTACCATAGGTCTTGCTGAAATCTTCATTAGAGATGGAAAGAACCTGGCCTTTATGTCATGGGTGACCTGAGAGATTCCCTTCAGTAACAAGAGGGAGGCAAGGTATTGGAGGGATCCCAGCACTGCAGAAAAAAGGAATTAAACTGCCCTCTTAATCTGATTATGCACTAATGGTCAAAGACTAATTTCTCCCAATATAAATTTTACTAGTTTGAAAAAGGATGGTTTATATACATGTCTGTCTTTTTTAAGTTGGAGAACGGTCACTTTAAGGGATTATATAGGAAAAATAAACATGAAAAAGAACTTTTGCTTTTCCTCTAATGGGTTTTTGTCTAAACATATGTTTAATCATATCTAAAGTTTCAAATTTATTACATCACACTTTTTTATGTTTCTCTTTAAAAATGCACTTGGTTTTTCAAGACAGGGTATCCCTGTGTAGCTCTGGTTGTCCTGGAACTTGCTCTGTAGACCAGGCTGGACTCAAAGTTAGAGATCTACCTGGATCGTTCTCTTGAGAGCTGGGGGTAAATGTGTGTGCCACCAAAGCACAGCACAAAATACACATTTAAAAAGGCAAGTTATTAAACTATTTGTTTGATAATGAGTCTAAAAACAAATCTTCCAAACATTTGCTAACATTAGTATTCAGTGTCATTCTAGGAACTTTGAAGAAAAGTGTAACATCCTTCAACAATGAAAAGTAATGATACATTTTTTTTTAGACAGAGTTTTGCTCTGTAGTCCTGGATAGCCTGGAAATGGCTTAGGTAGATCAAGCTGGCTCAAACTCCCAGAAATCAGCATGCCTCTGCCTCCTGAGAGAGTGCTGAGAGTAAAAGTGTGCACCACTAGGCCCTGCCCTCATGATATACTCCTACGCATTACTAAGGACATGTGTTATTTAACTGCAGACCAATCCCATCGACATTTGATACCCTGTGGAAATGAAATTCTTGAATGTCTTAAAACTGGTATGTAGGTAAGGCATGCTGTGGTACATGCCTTTAATTCCAGCACCTGGGAAGCACAGATAGTCGAATCTATGAATTTAAGGCCGACCTGGTCTATATACCAAGTTGCAGGCCAGGCAAGGCTGCATGACAAGACCTTGTCTCAACAAACAAAATGAAACCTAGTATAAATTGTCAACTTGATTGATGTATTAACTGTTTAATTCAAGATACTAATGCAAGCTCTTTAACACATTTTCTTAGAATGGGCTATGCAATTCAGTTAAGTATGAAAAATGGATTGGAGGTTTTTTTCCCTTAAATAACAACGTAAACTAGGCCTAGTGGTGCCCACCTGTTGTCTCAGATACTTTGGAGGCTGAGATGCAAGGACTACTTGAGCTTATACACCAAATTTATTTTTTAGTTCAGTGTTAGACACCATCATGGCAATCATGGTAAAATCCTGTCAGAAAAAGATATGAAATAAAGCCAAGGTACCGTTCTGTACCTGACGTTTGTACCTTTGGGACTGATACACTAAATACTGAAGTCAATATCCAAACAAATCATTTTTATTGAAAAAAATTAACAATGTCATAAAGAAAAATCCACTCTATTATAACAAAAGAGTTAAAGCCTTGACATACAAGAATAGTTGATACTGACATAACTGGATTTTATTCAAAATAAGGTAAGACAAGGTGAACAAGCTAATGATTAAAGAACTTGCCATATAAACTAGAATTTATCTTAAACTACGACTATTCACTGGCATCTGAACCGTATCCCTCAGGATGCAGCACGGACTGAAGAGACTGTTGAAGGTTAACCATCTCTTGCTGATGCTGTTAAGGAAAAGAGATAGTAAACAGGTTTATTTCTTACTTCAGTGTCATTCCTACAGTAGGAAATAAAATATTTCAGTGCTTTTATTAATTCCTAGTTCTGATTTGAAATACAACTTACAGATTCTTTCATAATTTTTCCTCTCAGCTTGTTCATTTCTTCTTTAAGTTCATTCTGGATATTCATAAGCAGACAGTCGTTCTTCTTTTCCACCTCCTCCAAATTCTAAACACAAAAGACTAGTTTAGTCCCATGGCATCTTTCATCCCAAGTTCTAAGTTTTAAAATAAAATTCCAAGAGAATTTTAAATATTTTAGTAATACACATTACTTTGAGTAAAAAAAAAACAAAAACAAAACAAAACAAAAAAACCTTCTAATACACAAAGACACAAATTACTACTGTTAAGATGCAAAATAACTCAGACATCAACCAAACAGAGTTATAGAAGATACAATGGCACATTGTGCTCACAAAGCAGTTTTAGTGAATGTTAAGGTCAGTCTGAGGCTGGAGAGGACAAGAGTTGGGCACAGTATCACAAACTTTGCAGGCGCCACTGGGAGAGCCTGAAGGCTAACGTGTGGAATGTAGATACTTTCTCTTCCAAAAAAAAAGAAATGAAAAATAGAGAAATAGGAAGACCACAGAGTCGTCTCGGCAACCATCACAACTGCGAACATTTCTAATGATTTTCTCAAACATCAGGCTACAATCTACTTAAGACAAAAAGTCAATGTAGCATGATGTGACAATAAATTTACCAAAGGGAAAAATAATCTATAGTATGAGATCATTTTTCAAGTCATTAATAGCAAAATTTATATTATTGTTTTGTAAGAGAGTATCTCACTTTAGTGACCAGGCTACCCACCAACTGTCCATTCATCTTTCTTTAGCACTAATATTGCATGAATGTGCTGATCATTTACAAATGATGGGTTAAATCTTTTCTAATCATTTGTCAATCATTGCCTAATCATCACCAACCAAGTGACAAATATAATGTTAAATGCTATGGAGAAAACAAAAGAGGATAATACATAATTGCTCCTTTTTCCAGAAAAAATAAACATTTAAACCAAAAATGTTTTAAAAATATAACATAGCGGCTGGGCGGTGGTGGCGCATGCCTTTAATCCCAGCACTTGGGAAGCAGAGGTAGGCAGATCTCTGTGAGTTCAAGGTCAGCCTGGTCTACAGAGTGAGTTCCAGGACAGCTAAGACAGTTATACAGAAAAACCCTGTCTGGAAAAGCCAAATATATGTATGTATGTATGTATGCATATAATTATATATATATATATATGTGTGTGTGTGTGTGTGTGTGTGGCAAGAACTATGAAGAATGAATTGAAGGACAGAGCAAACAGTTTTCATAATGGAAGCAAAAGATGATGAGAATATTAAATAGTATAAGCTAGGATCTCAGCAATAGGACTTAAATAAATAATGAAGCACTATGGAAATGAAAATGGTCAAAGTCTAGTAGTGAAAACATGGGCTATGAAGAAATTTGGAAATAGTTTCAGGGAATATTAGAGCAAACTGGCAAGAGCTGCATTTGGAAACACATGAAATAACTTTTGTGAAAAATTATTTTAAGGTTCTTTAAAATATTTTAAAACTATTGTTTATACATCAACTTACAAGCATAGACTTAATTCTCAAGGAACAAATTTTAATCTTTGACTATTAAATTCTAAGATAATAGATATAAGTTGATAAAGTTATTTTAGCCATTGGAATAATTTTAAAAATTGACATGCTAGAAAAACTTCCCTACTAAATTTTAAAACAAGGTTTAATTTAACTTGGGTCCTTCCTGGGGCTGGAGAGATGATTCAGTAGGTAACAGCACTGGCTGCTCTCACAGAGGACCTGGATTTGATGACCAGCACCCATAAGGCTGCTCTCAACTTTCTTTACCTCCAGTTACAGGAGATCCTTTGCACTAAATCTTTTTTAAAAAAAGGTATTTTGAGCCTTTCCTATTTAATATATACAAGGATTACAAAGATCATAGAAATGATATGTAGACTTTCTCTTTCCAGTTCAATAAAGAAAATGAATATACTTGAAGTATGACTATTAATACATGTGAAGCATATATCTATGGAAAACTCACAATTTGCCATCTTCTATCTGAAATAACCACCATAAAACCATTAGAATTCTACAGATCTACCACATCAATTAAGAACAATTCATTCAAAATGGAAATTACCTTATTCTGGTAAGGAAAATGTACATTATATTTTTAGGAACATATTGTTATCGTGTATAACACACCTTTATGAACTGCTCATGTATTTCTTTAATTGTTCTCAGTCTCTTGTTCTGAACGAGTCTAAACTGTTGAAAAGCCTTTTCTTCCTGTTGAAAATTATTCTACAAATACAAATGGAAAAACTGTATTAAGAATTTAGTAATGGTTGGTTGTTCTGGGCCTCATACATGCAAGGCAAACCCTGTCCTTTTGAGCTACAGCTTAATCTCGAAAACTTTAAATTAAAAAAATAATCTATTTTAAACTCAGAAAAAACATTTAAAAATGACTGCCTTTATTATTTCTCTTTAATAACCATTATGCCTGTTTAAATTATTCTCTAAACACTAACATGTTATGAACCTTCTTCATTAGCTTCCTAAAATTACAGGCCAGATAAGGTAAAAAATCATTTTCAAGACACCATTTACTCTTGGAAATTTCAGTCTCTAAACAAGCCCAGGTTTATTTTATGCAACTAACACAAGAATAGCTTCTCTATTCATATTAATTAGAATTGTGATACCAACCATTAGTTTTACATATTTTTCCCGCAAGTTCTGAAAATCCAAATCCCATTGCTCAAACAGATTAGTAAATGCCTGAGCATACTCTTCGTTAAGCTTTGCCCTGTAAAACACAATAATGAATGGTGTTACTTCTTATACTAGTAGGAAAATAACATTCAAGCTAAAATTGAATTGATACAGTATCATAGGAAGTAATAGCAATTTAAATACTCTGATGGAAAACTCAGAAGTAAAATTAGATTTATACTGATTCCAGAAGTACTTCTTCCTAACATAAGAAGTCCCCTCTCATGGGGACTTTTGAAAACTGGAAATTTTATCATACATATATCTATTTTCAAGATAATATTTTCTCCAAAAGTTTATTTTTCATTTTTTTCTACTTAATGTAGAGTCTTAAAAATACTAAATGATTTTCAAACAAAACATTTCACTAAGTTCCCAACTCCCCATTTTGGCACAGCCACAATCTAGTATAATCCAAGAGCTAAGTACTTAGCACATTCAAATTGACCTCTCTCTACACCATCAGCTATGATTAGACAACAGTTATTAGATTCTATTCATCTAAACTTAATTCAACTAATTTCAGGAGTGAATAATAAAATACCAAGAGAGTAATAAACCTCCTCAGTTGTTATTTAAAGGAGAAAAACCTAATCTTCACTGGCTTCTGTGAAGCAACACTATAAAGATAGGAGGTCATGGAGGCACCTGCCTAGAGAAAAGTCAAATATTTTCACTAGAGACTCAAACAGAAAATGACAACATTTTTCTTAAGTGATTTACATAAATATATACTAAAAAATTGGTACAAACAGGTTTTTTGTTTGTTTTGTTTTAGGAAAGAAAAAACTTACACAGCATCTTCATGTGAGTTCCAAACTTGTATCATTTTCTGGTCAATTCCTTCCAAAGACTTCTCAGTATTTGTTTCCAGTCTTTGTCTCTTAGCAGTAAGAGCACAGTTAATGTCAACTGTATTATATAAAAAAAATGTTCATTAGAATTCAAGGCTGAAGAAATTACTTTGTTCTCACACATTCAAGTAATTATAAATTCTAATAATGCTCACTCATCAATAACAAACATTTAAACATTTAACATTTAAAACTATAGTGTCAACATGATACAGCTTTCATATTTTGAACACCTAGGATTTTAGATTTTCTGACTAGGTCTGTTCAGTCAGCAATTTCTATGAAAACATTCCAAATCCAAAACTCTGAAATCTGAAACATTTCTGGTCCCAATCATTTTGAATAACCATATGGAAATTAGGATTTTCCTAACTGAAGATGTTTTTAGAGGTGACAAAAATGAACTAATAAACAAAGCAAAGGGGAAGTACAGAATTTATGAAAAACAATTAAATAAACACCAACTACTTCTAAAATTTATAAAACACTCTATACTGGAAGCGTGCATTTGCCTGAATTCTTGTTAGAGAGCATGAGATAAAATTGCTTATTAAAAATATAACCTAAAAAGGTTAATTTGTTAAAATTATTTGTAAAAGAGAGTGAATGAGAAGCTGGGGATGTAGTTCAGTTTAAGCACTTGCCTAGCATATCTTGTTTTGTATGCTTTGGTTACTATTTACATTTCATTAAGCCTTTATAGGGCATTTTTACCACTACGTACAGCTTCATAAAAAAATTTAAATTTCAAATATCCTGTGGTAGCAAAAACAAAACAAAACAAAGCAAAACAAAAAAAAACGACAGTGCACCACTACTAATTCCAGCACTGGAGAGGCAAAGGCACACAGATCTCTGTGAATTTGTGGCCAGCCTGGCCTACATACCAATTTCCAGGCCATCTAGAGCTACATAGTGAGACTGTATCTCAATAAGAAAAAAAATTCTTGTCACTTACTTTTAATAACCATAAGAAATTTCTATTATATAAATAATTTATAATTTTAGTAGCTAAAATTTTTTCATACAACACATATATGGAAGAGATAATTTCAGCAGCTAATACACATATGAAGCAACAAATTATAAAACATGTATCTTGACACCACTAGAGAACATCTTTCAAAAAAGCTGATTATATGAGTAATCCTTAAAGAAGCCTAATTTCAACTGTTTTATAAGTGTATATGAATGGGGGCATTTTGCTTTCATCTGGTTAGGTCTGTGTACCATGAGCCTTGTTTCCACTGAGGCCAAAAGGCAGCACTGGATCCCCTTGGACTGGAGTTACACATAGATGGTTGTGAGCCACCATAAAGGTGCTGGGAATCAAACTGGATTCCTTTGGAAGATGCCAGTGCTCTTAACCATTGAACCATTTCTCCATCCCCTATTAACTCTTAAAATAATACTGTCCTTGGTTGGGTTTGTCTGTCCCTGTAATCCCAGCACCTGTGAGGTTGTCAGGTGATCTACAATGTTAATGCCAGTCTGTGTTCCCTATGAGACGATCTCAAAACAAATGAGTAAACAAGCAAAAATGAATATTCTCCCCAAGAAAGCCTATGTAACTGATCCTTAACAAACTTCTTAAAACAAGGTTTTAGGGTTCAGATTTTAAACCTCTATTGGCTATCTAATTTTCTTCTTAGATTATAATTTATTAGAATGAAAACAGTAACAAGGAGTTATATTAGAAGCTTCAATTTTATACTGCCTAAAGAAAGGAAAACAGTATAAATCCTAGGAAATAAAATGAATTTTTGAAAAAAGAAAACTGATATACGGAGTAAAATAAACTGATATATAGAAATAGTAGATCACTTAGTCTGTTCAAAAAGTATAAAAACTTTTCCTATTTTCTTCTTCTAAAAATCCACTGAAGTCACATATCTCTAAAAGCATTATTTTTACTTCTCTCATCATGGAAAACTATAAGGAAGAATAAATATAATGCTAAATCACAAATATTTATGAAAATCTTATAAATGAGAACCAAGCACTGAAGAGTAGGCATGTAATATACTGGTTAACACATTATATGCAAATTATTATGTAGTTTTAAATAATTTTCTAAAAAAAAGTATCTTCAAAACATACCTCCAACTTTTCCAAGAATAGCCTCTACCTTTTCCCTAAGAAGAAATCACATTTTAAAAATGGCACTGCAGTTCAGTAAAAGAGCATTTTCCAAGCATTCACAAACTCCCCTACTAAATATCAAATACAATGACAAACACTGTTTCGTTAAGGATTCATAACATGTAACAGTTTGGAAAAAACAGCAAATGTCAAGTATCTTATATATACTACCTGTTACATAAACAAAACAAATATTTCTTGAAATACATTATTCAACAGTCAAACAATTTTTAATATATTACCCCACATCTACAAACAGTTCCATGGGACTTCTCTTTCCAGGTGAATCATTTGATGAACTCTGTTCTGCTGACAAGAAAAAAATATTTTTGAAATTAAGAACATTACTTTAACAAACAGCAATAAAACTATGTTTGCAGTTCTTTCAGACATTGACAACTTAAGCTTTTGTATTAGATATAGAAATACAAATTTTTCTTTGAAGCTTAGATGAAGTTAAATTATGATTAATGACCATGTGTAGGAACAAATTTTGAAGTGTTTCTAGGATAAGATTACATAGCAAGTTATTTATCGATCAACATGTTAGGACTTCAAAGGCAAGATACACTACATGGATTTCTAGAATTTAGGTATAGGGATATGGAGAGTGAAGTACACAGAATAAACTAACAAATTGTAAATGCATTAGGTTCAAAACAAAAGAACTGGAGCAAAATAATCAACACTCAACATTCGATGCCTTTATTTTTTTACGTTATTATTAGTAGTAGACACTCGTCAGTGTGGAGATCAGAGAACAGCTTTCTGGAGTAGATTTCTTTCCTTCCTTCTACTGTGAGGGTTTGGGAATCAAACTCAGGTCCTCCTGCTTGCATGGTAAACACTTTTACTCCCTGAGCCAGTTTGGCAGCCCCCAACATTTGACATCTTATACCTTGAATATCACTCGACAGTGAAACACAGTAATCTGGTTCTTCATCGTCTGAGCTATAAATTACTATGTGCTCTTTCACCACTTGCGAGCTTTCAGGCTCTTCAGGCTCCTCTGGATCCCTTCTTGCATGGGGAAACATAACTGTATATTTTCTGTTTGAAAACACAAGAAGAAAAACAAATCTATCAAAACAACTGAATCCAAAGGCATTATTTAAATAAACTGAGAAAGCTATCAAATAAAATCAAGATGTTCTTATTTGAATAAAGTGTTAACAGTTTTCTTACTTTACTTCAGCCAAAGGGAAAAAAATGGCAGTTGTCAATGTAAAAATGATACACAATAGTAGAAAAAGTGAAGGGTGCTCGGGTTGTTTCTAATGGATTTGAGGCTGACCCCAGAAGTGTAGAGATAGCCCCCAGAACATTCCTGGCCTTTCAGATCCTAATGAGGACCCTATACCCTCCTCACCATGCCAGCTCCCCAGATCTACCAGGGTCCTGGGAACCTCTGCTTCCCTGGGCCTCTTGCCGTTCCTTATCCCCCTAACTCTTAACCCCTTTAGCTCTCCCCCACCCCTTACTCGCTCTTTGCCCCTAGAGCTCTTTCCTCATGCAGAGTTCCTCCATGACTCTGGCTCCTACACGCTTTTCAGTTCCTCAATCCCTCTCCAATACTACTAAAGTCTAACACTTCATACTCAGTCTAGCTTGTCATTGCCCTTCATGTTCTCCTTGTCCCAAGCCCCTCCCCCAGAGACTCCATCCCTGCTAACCTTTCCCAGCTCTCCTAACCTACAAGCTCCTCCTAACCCTCTAAATCTTTCTTATTTCTGCCCTCTCCCCAGTTCTGCGTCACCTCACCTCATACACTCCCCAGTTCTTCTTCACACTAACTCCTCCCCAGTAACTTCTCCTTGGCTCTTCTTCACCTCCAGTTCTTCTTCTGTCTGCTTCGCCCTTTCTCCTCACCCTATTGCAGTCCTTCCCTCAGTCCCTCACAAGCTTCTCCTTGTCCTTACTCCCTATTCAGGTTCTCCTCCTTGGCAACCACTACCTAGAACCTTCTAAGCCCCAAGACTTCCCCAGATCCTGACCCCTAGCTTCAACTCCCCAAGTCCCTCCTCATCCCTTTTCTTTCTGGTTCCCCATACTTCCTCAGCATCTTCTCACCTACAGTCCCTCCCAAGATCATCCTCATATCAGAGCTCATCCTAGCTTTCCCCCAGCTCCTCCTTACCCATAACTTCTCCCCAGCTCCTCCTAACCTCCCAGTTCCTCCTAACCAATAGCTGTCCCCTTGTTTCTAGTCCCTCTCCAGTTACTCCTCATAGTCCTCATCCCATGCTCTCCTACCCCTTAACCCTACTTACTCCCACTTATTCCAGCTCCTCCGCAACATCTAGTTCCTCCTTGTTTTTTTTTCCATTTGCCTAGCTCCTCACTCCAGCCGCTGTCAAGTTCATCCACACCCCTAACTCCTTCCTAGCTTCAACTCACATCTGGCTCCTCCTTACCCCTGGTCCCTCCCCAGTTTGGACAGCCAGCCTCTCCTTTCCACTCCCCAAATCCTCCTCACTATGTATTTCTTCCTAGCTTCTCAGGCCTCACCAGCTTCTCTTCATCCCCAATTTCCTCCTTGCTCCTAATACTTCCCTGGTTCCTCCTCACCCTTAGCCCCAAGTGTCAACTGGCCTCCAGCCCCTCCCTATATCTTCATTCTCACTTTAGTTTGACGTTTTTCCTAGGCTGCATGCCCCTCTGCCCTGCCACCCTCTGCTCGGAGTTGCCACATCCGTAATGACAGCAGAGACCTCCTGATCCTCTAAGCTTTCCTTCCTTCCACCTAGGCTTTAGTCTGCTCGAGGCAAGGAACATCTGTTTTACTATCAGATGCCTCAATGAGGTTCCCAGCCTCAGCCACCTCCATTTTTCTATTCAGTGGCCTCGTTCGTGGTCACCTCCATTTTACTGCCAGAGATCCCAATGAGGTTCGTGCCTCCTCCATTTTACTATCAGAGGCCCCGAAGATGTTCAATGTTTGCACCCCCTCCATTTTACTATCAGAGGGCCCCAAGGATGTTCGCACCTCCTCCATTTTACTATCAGAGGCCCCAATGAGGTTCGCACCCCCTCCATTTTACTATCAGAGGGCCCCGACGATGTTCGCACCCCCTCCATTTTACTATCAGAGGGCCCCGACGATGTTCGCACCTCCTGCATTTTACTATCGGAAGCCCCGGTAATGCCGATGGGCAATTTGCTGTACAAGTAAAATGGCACCTGGGACCCCGGCCTCCCTCTACGGGACATACTTCCCCCTCCTTATACTCCTTCATTCTCACACTCCTTCCTCCTCACACTCATCGCTTCCTCCTGCCTGAACTAACCCCCCTTTGGTTGTATCAGGCTTACCGTCACAAAAAGCGATCACGTTCAAGACTCCTTCAGCCTACAGCTCTGCTTCACTGCTCTGCTTCACTACTAGGAGGAGATTCTGGGGTAACTTACCTTAAATAGGAGAAGGCTCAACCAGGAACCTCTTTAATTGGCTGAATGCTGGGCGCATGCGTGTATGGGTTACTAGGCTCTTTTGTGAGTGCGGCAGAAATCACAGTGAGGGCGGAGCATACTGGGGTGGGGGTGGTTGCTGCTCTTGTGGGTTCCTCTGAGCGGCAGGGCTTTGTGTGCAGGAGGTGGCCCCACGTGTAACAGGTGTGGCTGTGGGGGTTAGCATAAGGCAAAGGTATAGCAAATCAGAAAGGGACAAGTTGGGGTTCACAGATGTGGGCCATTAACTGGCCCATTAGAATCTTTTTAAAAATTTATATTTATTTTTGTGTTGGGCATACACAGCACTTGTGTGTAGGTAGGTTAGAGGACAACTCGGTGGAATCAGTCCTTTCTGCCCATCATTTGAGTCCCTGGGATCGAAATCAGGTACTCAGGCTTGGCAGCAGAAACTTTTACCATAAAACAATTTCTAACAGACCGATAAGGGCCTGCAGCTTCTCTGAAAATGGATAGGGTCTTCCAATTGTTCAAGTCACTAGTAGAGAGGACAGCATAGACTATCAACAGGGAAGGAATTGGAAATTCTGCTTTTCTCTTTAGCACAACTAGAAGAACTACTCCCCCCTTCTTTGGACTCAACTAGCAGCTCAGGGCAGCTCTGGGAACTATTCAGTCTTCCCTGAATGTCTTCTGCTTAGATGGTAGGAGCCCCCTTGGATGGGAAGCCAGACCTCTTCCCACTTCCACACATTGAACAGAACCATGACATTGAAACACAGGCAGTAGTCAAGCCACCAAAGGAGCCAGAATTGAGCACTCTGGAGCAGGAAGAGTAAGGAAGGTCTATTTCCTCCAGCAGGGTTGAGAGAACAGTCACAGGTTTGGGGTTTTTCTGGGCAACCTGGCTGGCTCAAAATAATTTGTGTACCTCATACAGGTTAAACTTACCTCTGGACATGTTCAGATCTGTTGTAAAAGGGAGGCCGCTTGTTGGTTCCCAGCCGGCCAGCTAGCTTAGACCCAAAATAATCACACAAATATTGTATTAATTAAATCACTGTATTAATTAAATCACAAAGAACAAATAATATACATAATCCAAACTCTGTGAATTTTCCATGTTTACATGGCTTATTTTTCTTTACTCCTTTTAATCTATGACTGTCTGTACTGTCTCATTAAAGACTTTACCTTTTTTATAAAAAACATTAACTTTATTTTATGACTCTTTATACTCTTTTTCTTCTCTCTTCCAAGCCT
>LOJH01043314.1:0-10791 GCA_001685095.1 Ellobius talpinus
AGATAGATAGATAGATAGATAGATAGATAGATGATATAGATAGATAGATAGATGATAGATAGATAGATATTTTTAAAAGAAAATAAAATGTTGCAATTGAAGGATAATTTCTGTTAGAAAACAAAAGTTGGCAAAAAAAGTCTATTTTAATTTTTCAGACACTATTACAAATATTATTATATGTTCTTACTCTAAATTTCTTTTCTCTTATTTTCCTGATATTCTAAATTTAATTAAAATATTCTTTCCCTTTGTCTAGTTAGTTGTTATAGCTTTAAATCAAGAAACACTGGATAACTCTGCATGCAAGTGTTTAATAAAATATTTTACCACATACCAAAGTTGCCATTGCTCATAGAGTTGAAATTTAAACATCATACCAGTTTCTTCTCTTACACTGAGGGTTGTGTTTAATCTCAATCCAACTTCTTCTTATAACTTAATACTACAAATATTTCAGAAAAAATAAAAAGAATGCTATTTCTTTATTTGTCAACATATTTCCTCTTGTCACTTCTTGGACATAATTAAGTTCACTTCCTTCAAAGGTGGGGGAATTGCCAAGGTCAATTTATACTTAACATCTAATTTATTAGTTATTGAAAGGATCTAGTTGTTTTCTGATTTCTATTTAATTTTCCCAACAATTTATTCATATCTTCAACACAGATGATAATAATTTCCCAAGAGGAATATGTGATAGATGAAAATTCAATTTTATAAAATACAAGTTACAAAGTGTTTGTCATAAGACCTCTAGAAAATAATAGGAGGCAATGCCAGAAAAAGTGAATTAATATTATGGAATAGATATAAAGCCATACTTTCAGACAAGAAATAGGACATGCAAAATTATTCTATACTGTAGAGTCAGTAAAGAGTAGATAGATGGAATATTTACTAGGAATGCAACAATTTCTTCCATTTTGAAAGATAGTAAATTGTATTTCCTCTTCTATGTACATTCTTTCCTGATAACATTTGAAGAGATGGTCCTTGAGAAGCCCAAGTAACGGCAATCTTGGCATAACAGAGTGAAGCCTAACCTAACCTAGAAACTGCATGCTTGCACAAAACACCAACTCACTCTTCACAGACACCACAAAAACCAAATGAGTAGTGGGGAAAAAACAGTTTTCTAGAAGCATTAGCTGAACATGTAGGAGAGGGTTTCACAAACATCAAAATTGCTCTTCTAAAGTCAGTAGAACTAGCGATGGTAAAAGAAGAAACAAAGGGCCTTAAAGGATAACGCAGAGAAGACTGCAGGTGAGACCAAAGTTTTCCCAGAATCTCATGATTGTTGTGACCTTGAGATGCAGTTGAAAATACTAATATATATCCTTTGACCCTCACAAGCCCACTTCGTCATTGGTCTGCCCCCACCCTGAATAAGAAAATAAACTAGGAAGAATGCACAAAAGATCAAAATAGGAAGTCAACATATATACCAATTCATCAAGAATGATTTTATGAGATTGGCATGGGTACTTGTTCAGCAAAGGAAACTGAGGCTTTAATATACATCATATGGTAAGAAATTACCATATGCTCAATGATTGTTTTTAATGCAGATGTTAGTTTTTATATGATATATTACTATAAGGTAATAATGTGAAAACTTCAAAAGAGGTCTTAGGTATTGGAGAGGTTGTTCAGTTGTTAAGAATAATAGTTGCTCTTCCAGAGAACCTGTGTTCTTCAGCACCTACATGACAGCTCACAGGCATTTGCATGTCCAGTTCTAGGGCATTTGATACCCTCTTCTGTTCTCTGAAGGCACCAGGCATACAAGTGGTAGACAAAGAAACATTTCGGTAAAACACCCACATATATAAAGTAAAATTTTAAATTAAGTTTAAAGGAAGTTTAGGAGTTGTACAAGAATATTTCTATTAATTTCCAAACTCTGTATATTTTATGAGACAATGAGAAAGCAGAACATTTTACTGCAAGAAAGCAATGTAACTGTAATTCAAAAATAAGTGTTTGAATCTAGTTTACAAGGTTGTGGCTGAAAAAGAAGGATTCAGGAACAAGTCAATCTTCTAAATACAATTGTTGGCCCTCTAAAACAAATGACAGGAACTGAAAGGGTAGAGGACAAATGAGAACATCAGCATGCTATGGCTATCGGAAAAATGTGACAAAAAGAAGCATATCAGATATCTCAGAATCTGAGACTAAATGAAAAAAAATGGTGAGAAAATCTAAGAGAAGTGAAAACAAGACAAAATTTATGACCAAATGAATATGGACTTAATTTTCTATGTGGTTTTCTATATTTTGTTGACTTTGTGCTAGAAATCTTTAAAAATCCATGATAGATATGATACAAAGATGATAGAAGATAGATAGATAAATAGATAGATAGATGATAGACAGATAGATATGTAAATGTAAAAGACAACCAATGTATAAAACATGTCCCGATAACAAGTACAATGTGGATGGAAACCTGTTGGAGGAGACCACTAGTTACTTCCTGGATGCTTATCCCCAAAATAATTACACAAAAACTGTATTATTTAAATCACTGCTTGACCTATTAGCTCTAGCTTCTTATTGGTTGATCCTTACATCTTAATTTAACCCATCTCCATTAATCTGTGCATCACCATGAGGTCGTGGCAGGGATGGGGAGGGAGGAGGGTGAATGGGGGAGCAGGATGGGATTGGGAAGAGGGGAGGAAGTGTAAATTTTTGAATGGAAAAATAAAAAAATAAAAATAAAAAAAGAATCCTTATCCATCTCAAATACATCTCTGTGCATCTAGAAAATCTCACTAACATGAAAACAAGCTTGACTATTATAGATGACTCTCTATTTACCTATAGTTCTTAATTATACATTACAGTTTAAATGAACTGCCCAAACACCTTAATCAGGAACAGAAATATACATATAATAAAATTGGACTTAAATTTGTATCAGTAAACCAAGATCCATACTACTGCAAATCTCTATAGCATATCCCCTTTTAAATGTAAACAGATGTTTATAAACAATATTTGGGAATATGGGAATAGTTCTCTAGACTGCTTCCTGCTGATTAGGGGCACTGTCAATCAGGTTTTTCATGGTGCAACCTGTGTGCTCAGTTTATCTCAGTCAACAGTTATGTGAAGTAATTTTGGGGGGATGTTCAAGGCAACCTTTCAGGAGGTCTTGGTCCATCAAACCATATTAGTCTGGAAGCAATCCACAGCAACTAATATGTAAATGTAAAAGACAACCAATGTATAAAAACATGTCCCCATAGCATGCAGAATGTAGATGGAAACCAAGTGAGCCCAATCAGTGGTAACTTCTACAGTTAAAATTGTGTGTGAATTTCACTGAGAAGCTTATTCAATTCAACTGCTTTAAAGGAAATTCTTGAATTTATGACTCAAAATCACTCTTCTCAGTAAATTACACTAAGCTAAATAAAACTAAATCGAAGTCTTTTTAAAAGTCAATTATGTTAGCATTACTCTGTACATGATCATTCTGGCAAGCACATTGCATTCAACTTCTTTTAATTATTTTATCTATCCTTTGAGAACTTCATATGTATGCATTCAATGTATTTTCACCATAACCACTCTCCATTGCCCCCACAAGGTCTGCCACAAATCCCCTAATCTGGCTCTCAAATTCAAAACCTCTTCATTTTTTCTTTATTAACTACTAAGTACAATTTGTGCTACCCATATGGACATGGGTGTAGAGTCATGTCCTGGAGCATGGGCCATACCCTGAAGTAAACAGACTTTTTCTCTTCTAGAAGCCATCATCTACCAATTTGGCAGGGTGGTCTGTTACATAATGAAATATTTAGATCACTACCATTAGAAGCAGGCACAAGATTGAAATTAAAACAGCACTGGATACAAGGGAAGAAATTCATATGGCTGAACAATGCTTCCCTAAGCATTGGATCTTTGAATATGTAGAGTGTTTTCTTGAATACTTACATGCAGATCAGTCCAATTTTACTTACCTTAGAGATATAGAGACTCAAAAATAAAATAATATATTTTAACGAAAGTGAAAAAATCAGGAAAGCAAAATAATTGGGACAGAATGAGGAAAATAGGATTGCATTTTATATTAGATTTTAAAATGAAGATATACTTAGGTTTTCTCCAAGTCTGATTTTCTAACAACAGTTATCCTTCTCATCCTGTCTCTTACTCATCTTGAGAACTAGGAGGGACAGAGGAGGAGAGCTTCTGAATATACTCTTAAGACTGTTGTGTCACATTTTCATTTCTTCTAATCCTCCAATATATGTTGACAATATTACATTTACAGGAATCCGGGGGGGGGAGGAGAAAAAGAAGCGTAAGGACTGTTCATCTCTGCCTTCCCTGCCTTGTGACTTGAGCCTTCAGGACATGAGGAGATAGAATGCATGGTATGAACATGAGATGAAGCTGAAACTAGAACAGGACATAGAGAAGATAGAACATTCTATGACAATGCCAAGGAGATGCGAATTCAGAGGCCAAAGGTTATCCTAACACTTTTTCTGTCTGAAAATTTCATGGAACTCAGAGATAGCAAAGAACCTGATAATTGAAGGGAACAGGTAAAAACACCTTGGCCTATGCATTGCCATTTTGACTTCAGTCTCCATTTTCCCTGTAGTGTAAAATAAAGTTCAGGTTCCTAACCGCTAGGGGAGTTGAGAACTTTCCAATGGCTGACCAAGTTCCTCCCTAAACCATAGTAATGGTTTGTAGAAGTCTGTGTAAAGGCCTTTCAGAAGGACCTTGGTACCTGATGTTGAGCTATAGATGTATCGATCCCTACTGATATGAACAGAGTTAGATCTTTGTTGAAAGTTTGAGGCCAGAGCCCAGTAAACCATGGTTGACTCGCACACACACAAAGAAACCTCTGGGAAGTGTAAAGTGGTGAAGGTTAAAACAATAAAGCTTGCCCTAGGGGTGGCTAATTCCTTACCTTCATTAGAGCAGACACTGTCTACACTTATGCCCTGTGGTTAAGGATGTGAAATGTGGACATGCCATAGGGCTACACATTGTATATCAAAACTAAAGAGCTTTATGGGAGGGTGTGGACTGTAAGGTAATCTTACATTCTTGGTGAAATGGATATCTAAAGTATGGACATTACTCATTTAGCCCTGAGCAGTGATGGCTGGTAAACACCTTGAACAGGACTGAAGAAGAGCCTGTCAGAGAGGGGTCATGTGTAGGGCAGGCTTGAATATGGGACCTGCTCTTCCTTGGCCCCTAACTTCACCAGAGCTACAACAGACCAAAAGGGAGTTAAAATATAGACAACCTGTTCATTGGTTATAAGAAAAGTGTAAATCAATAAAACTAAACACAATTAGGATCTCTGCTAATTGAACCACACACTTCCAAACATGCTATATGAAACAAAAGAAATAAAAAGATATAAAATGTTGAATGAAAATTAATAAATCATATCAGAATATTTAGGGTTCAGGTAATGGAGGGGAGTTTGTAGCACTTGATGTAGTTGGCAAAAGAGCTAAAATCAATCATCCAAACACTGATTTAAAGAAGCAGGAAGAGAAAATTGGAAAAAGGAGAGTACAAAGAAGGACTATAATATGTGCCCTACAGACCTCTTGCCACATCCATGTAGGATCTCCTACATCCATGAAGGCCATCTATGGGGAAATGAGAGAAGATAAAGGAAAGGCAAAAAAAAAGGAAGATTATAACTGATGAACAAGGTACAACCTAGGAGGAAGAAGAAAGGAAGCCAGCCATCCTGGACCCCTCAGAGGTTAGTAATCCCTACCAAAGATCTGCCTTGGTATGTGGGTGTTGAATAACTCTGCAAGGTGCTTCACTGAATGAGCATTTCCTTGCATCTGATGAAGAGTAACATCCAATCTTGGCTCCCAACCAGAGTAGACTGTCACAAGAGTTTTCAAGTGACAGGCAGTCACTATTAGTACTACTTAACTGCTTCCAAAATGAAGAAAAATAGCGAAATTATAGACATAAACTGTATATACTGCCACCTGATACTGGAATTTTGAGCGCAACCCTCAAGGGTTCCAGGTTTAATGTCTCTAAACAAGGAACTGAGTAGAGATGTGCAGTTGCAGTAGAAACAGAGACTTTATTATGAGGTGGTGTGATTTCTAATGGTATGAAGTAGGCTCACACAAAGAAAGAGTTTGGTAGCTCCAATGGCGCAAGGTTCAGAGGACTGACACTTCATTGCCACATGACATGGAATTCTCTGGCTCTTGTCCATAGTGCAGGCTTTCTTATATATTTTCTGTTCCATATAGTCCTACATACAATTTCATGCACTGCATGTATCATTATTAAGTTCCCATTTAAAGATAAATTTTAGTACACCAGTGAGCCACAGAATATCTTTTAATTTTGGGATCATCTCTGTACAGGCAACAGTGGTGGGTTGTAGTCAGGCAAAGCCAAGCTGTTCCAGCCTTCCTTATTAGCATATGCTACTTTTTTTTTTCTTTTTGGTTTTTCGAGACAGGGTTCCTTTGTAGCTATCAAGTCTGTCCTGGAAGTAGCTCTTGTAGACCAGGCTGGCCTCGAACTCACAGAGATCCACCTCTCTCTGCCTCCCAAGTGCTGGGATTAAAGGCGTGCACCACCACTGCCCGGCCCATATGCTACTTTTATAAGTCATTCAGTCTTCACTCTACTCCACTCTCCTGCTTGTGTGTGTTTCAGACATCAGTTTATCCTAGTATTACCAAATGACTCATGAGAACACAAACTTAGAGAGCAAACTCATACCATAAAGACAATATAGGAAGAATTCTGGGTAGAGGCCACCAAAAACGTAGATTTAGTATTTGCTATGCTTTAAAAGCTGCAACAAATGCCCTAAACATCTATTCAAATTCACATAGGAGCAGACAGGAAAACAAAAGAGTTCCTGGTCCTCCAAGTAGCTACTCGCAATGAAACAAAATCTTTATCTCAGTTGCTATTCAAATCTTCAATGGTAGAGATCTTTTGTCACCTATTACATTTGAACTGAAAAGTAAGACAAGGTGAGCCCACAGGGTTTTGATGACACTAATGCAGAAATGAAGAATAAACCAAAATCTAAAACACAAATGTTCGTCAATGATTATAGACACAGAAGAAGACTTGCTAGTTCTCAGTGACTGTTGCTAGAATATAGACTGAGTTTGACAAGTGATAAAGAAATCAAGATGAGCTGGGCAGTGGTGGTGCATGCTTTAATTCCAGTACTTGAGAGGCAAAGGCATGTGGGATCTTTCTGAGCTCAAGGCCAGCCTGGTCTACAAGAGTTAGTTCCAGGACAGGTTCTAGAACTACAGCGAAACCCTGTCTCGAAAAACCAAGAAAAAGAAAGAAAGAAAAAAGAAATCAAGGTGGGATTGGCAAACAAGTCACTCGAGGGAGATTTAAGATGGCATCAAATGAGAGTTTCTAGGAAAAGGTTGACAGAACACAAACCACATCGCTTATGGGTCACAGTAAGCTGTAAAGCATGAAGGGGTTCAATGTAAATAAGTGTTGTAGGTACATATGTATGTGTACTTACATAGCTAGGAATACATATATGTATATATGTTATATATATGAAACCACTAACACCTATAACCTGCTCAGTCTGTATAATATTACTTTGATATATGTTTTTAGGGCTCTCTGTTTAGCATAGGAAACCGATTGGTGCGCTCTTCCCTGATGAAGACTGTTTCTCTCACTCCCAGAAATCCTTTGTTCCCTATAATATTTTGTCTATGGATAGGGCCCCAATAAAATTTTCCTCCCACGTTACTGTGTCTATTATTGTTTTTTGTTCAGTTCATGTTTAGGCCATCAAATTGGTTGAGACTTTGTAAGTGTAGCTTCTCACACTTTTATAAGTCATAGTCTCCCAGCAAACTCCTGATCCTCCGGCTCCTACAATCTTTCCACATCCTCTTCTACAATGGTCCCTATCTTAAAGTGAAGGAGTCATTTATCCCTTGGGATTGGGCTCTGAATTTTATTGGCTGCGAGTTTTTCTAAGTTTGTTGATGTGGAAGTTAAACATTCATGCCAACCCAACATGCAGTGTGATCCACAGAGGAGTACATGGAGATACGATTGGAAATCAGGGAGAGGAATTAGCTTTTCCTAGCAGTAGGCAATCATCTATGCTACAGAGATTAGAGAGGTCCATTGGTATACCCAGCAGAGTGTGTTTGGCATTGTTAAACCCTCAAGCACACGTCAGGCTTAGTTTTGCCATTTTGAAACCAGAGCACTGTATCTTTATCATTCAGCTCTTGTATGGCTTTGCTTAACACTCACAGCAGTGGCAGTAGCCTTACTGAACCTCAGGGTTCACCTGGTTAAAACTTTATAAAAGTAACAATCTTGACACTAGCTTTTGTCAATAATCATAAAGCTTTTGTGCCTTTTTACCCATCATGAACTATACCTTCTTCCAAATTCTTAACTTGTTGTGTTTATAGTTCTAGATATTTTCCAAATCTTTAAGACATGAGATAATTGCAGTATATAATGTCATCTTTCCACAGAATGTGTGTAAGATATATCTGAAGTCTAGTCTTGCTACGTCTAAGCAAGTAAATTTCTTATTGAAATTTAGCTTCTAAATGAGACATAGCTAGGAGTGTAGTAATGACAATGAATCTATTAACCTTCCCTGGGGGGGATAGAGTCTGGGAACTTTATCTGGGATTCTAGAACTTAACTCCTGCATAGCTTAGAGGGAGATATACTACAGTGGATAAGTGGAAATTTAACTGAGATCATGGCTTCATTGGAGCCATAATCCTGTCTTGATATTCATGCAGTTTGTGAGTTTTTCAGACATGTTGCTTTTCTCAACTCAACCATGATCCTGTAAGCAATCCTTCTCTTGTGCTCCTCTAGCCTCTTCAATTCATGTTATTATTCATCTGTACATAGGTAAGATGATTGCTGTCACTCAGCCTTTGGAAGAACTTTCTAGTCTTTGCTGTTCAGAACACTTCACAGGCCCCATAACCTCTTCTATCAGTGGTCTTCAATCAGTGACTCCTACTTGTCCCAGGGAAACAAGGCAGTGTGCAGAGATGCTATGTGTCCTCACAAATGAAGTGAGGAAGAAAAGGTGAGTGTCCTCTTCTGCTTGATTGCGAACAAGAAGGGGATGTCAGCATTGCTACCCAAGTACAGAAAAGCTCCAGAGCAAGGAATACATCCTGGTAAAGAATTACTGTGAGAACTGTGACAGGAAGAGGACCACAGGAGACTATGGGTACAATTGCAGTCACTCCTTCAGAGAAGAGCAAGTCTTTTTTAGTTCCTGGGTCACAGCTATCAATTACCTGACTTGAATCAACCCTAATGAAACTTTCATTTGTGAAGTCTTGTTTATGCAGTGCTAGCAGATGTATATCTTGTATTGCTTTAAGAATCTGGTTAATGTCAAATAGTCTTGTAAAAAGGACATTTGACTAAAGGTATTTTTCTTTATAGTCTTGATGATATGTTCAAAAAGATGAATTAATAACAACTACCACATTTATGTTTTGAAATTTATTCAAATTCATCATGAATGGTGTAAATGTATCCAGTGATAAATGGCAACATGTTTGAGGGTCTACTGTGTTTATAATTTATAAAATAAATTCACAGAAGAAACATTTGCCTTTGAAAGATTAAAGTGGTGTGAATACTGATAATATTTCCAGCAATACCACTTTTGGACATATATGCAAAGCATGCTCAAACATATCACAAGAACACTTGATCAACTGTGTTCATAGCAGTATTATTCATATAGCCAGAACCTGGAAACAACCTAGATGCCCCTCAGCTGAAGAATAAAGAAAATGTGGTACATTTATACAATGGAGTATGGCTCAGTGTAAAAAAGCAATAACATCATGAAATTTGCAGGAAAATGGATGGAACTAGAAAAAAATTCATTCTGAATTAGGTAACCCAGACCCAGAAAGACAAACATGGTATGTAGACACCCACAGTGGATATTAGATGTAAAACAAAGAATAACCGGGCTACAATCCTCAGCCCCATAGAAGCTAGGTAAAAAGGAAGATGCTAGGAGGGATGCATGGATCTCCCTGGGAAGAGGAAATGGATAAAATATCCTGGGTAAATGAGGGTGGATGAGTAGAGGGGAAGGGATGGGGGATGGGAACATGAGGAATCAGTGTGGTTGAGTTGGGGGCAAAACACAGGAGGAGAGCAATGAAAGAGATATCTTGATAGAGGGAACCATTATGGGTTTAGAGATAAACCTGGTGCCAGGGAAACTCCCAGGTATCCACAAAGATGACCCCAGCTAAGAATCTAAGCAATAGTGGAGAGGATGTCTAAACTTTCCTTCACCTAAAATCAGATAGGTAGCTACCCTAATTGTCATCACAGAGTCTTCATCCAGTAACTGATGGAATCAGATGCAGACACTTGTATAGCTTGGTCTTTTGTGAGGTCCCTATCAGTGGTAACAGGACCTGTCCCTGATGCATGAGCTGGCTCTTTGGAAACTTTTCCCTATAGTGGGATGCCTAGTCTAACCTTAATTCATGGGGAGTGCTTGGTCCTCCTTCAACTTGATATGCCATGCTTTGTTGACTCCTATGGGAGGCCTTACCCATTCTGAATAGAGAAGGAAGATGAGTGGATGGGAGGGGACTTGAAGGGAGGTGGAGGAGGGAACAGGAGGAGAGGAGGGAAAGGGAACTGTGGTTGACATGCAAAACAAACACACAATGGATAGATAGATAGATAGATAGATAGATAGATAGATAGATAGAT
>LOJH01043316.1:0-14017 GCA_001685095.1 Ellobius talpinus
GTGTGTGTGTGTGTGTGTGTGTGTGTGTGTGTGTGTGTGTGTGTGTGTAGGACCCAGGTTGACAACATGAGTCTGACTTGATCCCTTTCCACCTTATTCACTGAGCCAGTATCTCTCAATTGAACCCAGAGCGTGCCGGAGTGTGGCTAGTCTGGCTGACCTGGCTAACTAGTTTGGTATGGGGGGGATCCTCTTCTCCCCACCCTCTGAGGGCTGGAATTACAGAAGAGCTGCCGTACTCACTGGGTGTTTCTGTGAGTTCTGGGCATCTGAACTCCATCCTTATGCTTGCTTTCCAAGAGCTTTAGTCGCTGAGCTGTCTCTTCACCTGCAAAACCTGTTTTTATTTAGCTACATTTAAAAACATAGAAAGTTTTCCCTAAGTCTACCTTTAGACACAAGTGCTAATAAAACACACACACACATATATATGTATATGTATATATACATATATATGCATAACTTCTTATGCATACTCATATATTAAAAGTTAGAAGATGTCATGCATGTGACTAGAACATGTTGTTAATAAATAAGACATGGATAACATACATAGATTCACGGTAGTAGCCTTGCGTGCACATCTCTATGTTCTTATCTAACTGTAAACTTGGAATAAATCTCCAGAAATGAAATTGCTGGATTGAAAGTATTTATAATTAAGTATTGATGACTAATATACTCAAATTACCCTTTGGAAGGTTTACTTCTAGGCTTTTATATTTTCTTGTTGCTTGAAATAACTCTTTTCTATCTCCTCTCCCCCTCCCCTGCTTCCTCCCTACCTCCTCCCATAGTTGTGTGTGTGTGTGTGTGTATGTGTGTGTGTGTATGCGCGCGTGTGCTGTAAAGTAGAGTCTCAGCAAACTGTGGCTAATGAGCCCTATCCAGCCCACCTTTCTGTTTGTGTGACCACAGTTTTGCTCTGTGCAGCAGTGGGAAAGTTGAGTAGCTGCTAGAGAAACCATATGGCCAGCACAGTCTGAGATATTTACTCCCTGGTATTTATGAATAAAAGGCTGACAAATCTTTTTAAAAATAACTTATTTTTTAATAATTTGCTTATTTTTTATGTGCTTTGGTGTTTTGCCTGCATGTATGTCTGTGTGAAAGTGTTGGATCTTGGAGTTATAGACAGTTGTGAGCTGGCACATGGGTGCTGGGACTTGAACCCAGCTCCATCTGGAAGTGCAGTCAGTGCTCTTAACTGCTGAGCAATCTCTGCAACTGCAAGACCAACAACTTTTGATAACAAAAGCAAGCTTTGTTATATTTACACTAGATTTGATTAGACTTGTCAATAGACTTTTGGTAGCTTCTCTGAGACTTTTAGAGAGTTAATCATAAAGTTAAGAAAGTTTTATACATTTTCTTCCCTCCCTCCCTGCTTCTCCTTTGTTTAGAATCCTCAGCATGATGTTCACGAAAATCAGTGATACTAGGTATAAATTTTCTTATTGCTACCTTGAGTAGTAGTGAGTTTAGTTTGCGTCACCTGACATGTGTGTATATGTATATTCTTTTTTCTGTTAGTTAGACTAGTATTTCTCATTATTCCCTAGTGGACAATAAGGGCCTGCTCCAGGAAATTGACTTTTTTTGGCATTTAACAGGGCTGTCTTTAACCTTCTTTAGATTTCCTCATGCTGAACTAAACTCATAACTTTGAAATAAACCTTAGCTCTGTTTGTTTCCTTTTTAAGGCACGCTAGACTTCAGTCAGCTAGTACTGTTTCATGTGTTTGTGTCTGTGCTTATAATTCATATGGTTCTATGGCTTTTTGTGTGTGGTAGTTTTGTCTAATTCAGTTACAAAGATGTGCTTGCCTTGTAAAACAAGGAGCAGGATTCTTGTATATTTCTAAGTTCTGGAAAAGACAATTCAAAGTCCTCCTGTGACAAGCACTGCCAGTGGCAAATGTATAAAGTGATCAGGGGACTTGTGTTTGTCACTGTAAGCCACTCAGAGTGTGAGGTTTCTAAGCCAAGACAGCAGGGTTTGCATCCTTTCATTTACCCTCTGTGTCACCTTGGGACAATTACCAATCTCTTTTTAGTTCAATTTTCTCATCTTCAAAATGGTTTAAACCCTCAGCATAGAGAAGATTTATTAAGGACTGCAGAAGATGACTGATAGAAACTATCCACTTCCGCTCCTGGCACATAGCAAGCACTCAATAAATATTTGTGTTTTGCGTCTCTGATTTATTTCAAAGGTAGTCTAAGGTTCACAAAATAATATCTACCAAATGTTTTAAGTTTTGTGCTGGCCTTATCCTTTATAGATATCATGTGCTTTTGAAAATGTTGAATACTGTCAAGGTCTTTTTCCTCATCTTTGATAAAAAAGAATCTCCAAAAATAAAGCCCAATATCACCAGCCAAAAGAATACCATTTTCTTATGGCTGATAGAGAACACAAAGATTCAGCTGTCCAATTTGTGAAATAAAATGGACCTGACAGAGCTAGCTGATGAAAAATTGCCCTCTATTGAAGGCAGCAACCTGGCTTTGTGAATTTTTCCCTTAAACGAAATATATGACTTGGATTTCTACTTAGAAAATAAGTTTATTTCTTGCTGTTGCCAAGAAGCAAGATTATTTTGTGGAGGAGAAAAGACTGAATGTGGTGATGTGGTTGCCTAAAATGTCCTTCCTCTTGCCCTTCCCCATCTGTCTTCACGTGACCGTAAAGATTGAATGGCATGTATCGTTTATGCACGAACAGACTGAAATTGAGCTAAGGAGCACCTCTGAAACATGAGGAGATGAGTGAGCTAGATCACTTGTGTCAGGCAGAAGACAGATGGCTCAAGGTTGGGCCAGATCATCTTTATTGTGGTTTAGCTACCTTGGCCAATATTTTGTGAAGAAACACAGTGTATTATTTTCAAACACAACTGTAGCAGAGCAGTGAGATGAAATTGAGACTACATGTGCATGTTTAGATAGCGATGATTGCGAGGCTGTAGTGTAGGTCAGTTATTTATTTGTTAGTACCTATGACCTTTATAATCTTGCCTTTCCCATGAATGATCCTAGCCAAATAATCTTTATAGCTAATAAAAATTGGAGAGCTTCGGTTCAGCCTCCTCATGAGAAGGTTCATATGGTTGAAGAGATGGTGGTAAAATGTATCATTTTCCTCAGACCGTCAGTTGTGTGGGCTGGCTGGCTTTGTTTCCTTCTTTCCTCTCTTTTTCTTGGTTTCTTTCTTTCTTTCTTTGTTCTTTTGCTCCTTCCTTTCTTCCTTTCTTTTTTGAAACAATGTCTCACTCTGTAGGCTATGTTAGACTGGATCTCACTGCGTAGTCCAGGGTGGACTCAGACTTGGCAGTTTTTCTAATGAAAACTCAGCCCTATTATTTTGTATGAGTCTCCTGTACAAATTGGGTATACATGTTCAGGGAAGATTCCAATTGCTTTAAACCTTGTTGGCTCTTTTACATGTGGTCATATAGGAAACCACCAACTACCTGGTTATTCATGTCACTGTCCTATATCTACGAAAGTGCTGCATGGAGGACCCATGAAATGGGAAATGAATTAATTTTACTTGAAAAGCTATTTTTGTCTTTTATTTTTTCTTCTTCATGCACCATTTACAGTCTTGGTATATAGCATGTTGGAGGAAAACTTTTCTAAAAATTTTAGAATTGTATAAAATATAGAAATTATTTCTTTCTGATGACTGCGGAAAATGTGATTGCATCTCTAAGATAATCCTTTTTTTTTCTGAGCAGGGAAATGACCTAAGGAGGCCATTAGAATGGCTATTGGGTGTAAAAGCCGGTGTTCTATTAATTGTGGCAGTTTTAGGTGTGAGCTATTCCCCTGTAGCTGTAACATAGCTCTTCTGCCATTAGTAGTTCACATAAACACATTGAATATGTTCAACAGGAAGCAGCTCCATTCACTGCATTTGTCCTGAAGGGTTTAATAGTAAATCTTGTGAAAATACACAGACTTCGAATAGATTGAACTGTTTAGGACTTTGGTTATGGAACTACACATACACCGATGAATGCCTGTGATAGAATGAAAGGTAGAACTCGCTTATGGAGAGAATGCCCTGCTTTGTCTCGGAATCTCTCAATTAGGCATGACTCTCTCAGTAGACTTTCCCCAGTCATTTTTGCTCAGTGTTGTAACTGGCCAATTTGATGTGGCTACTTTTGTTTGTTCGTTCAATTAGGCTATTCCAGTTGTTACTGCTGGATGTTTTCAAGTTTTCAAGATGCCGGATTTGATGATATTTTACTATCTAGTCCATACATATATATTTGGTTTTTCAAGACCGGGTTTCTCTGTGTAACATTCCTATATATGCTGGAACTCACTGTAGACCAGGCTGGCCTTGGACTCACTGAGATCTGCCTTCCTCTGCCTCCCAAGTGCTGAGATTAAAGGTATGAGTCACTACTGCCTGGCTTTATTATATCTTCTATTTGCTATTTAATCTTCCCCCCCTTTTTTTTTTACTGTATACTTAACACACTCATGCATTCAGAACTGAAAGTATGGCTATTGTAGATGGCTCTTGGTGTGGAAGAGTTGCACTGACTAATTTGTGTACTCAAGATTACTGAACATTCCCTTTTTCCCTGTCGTAAGTTGCTTCCAGTTACAAATAACAGACACTCCAACTGACTTAAGAAGAAAATACTCTGGTTCATGTAGCCAAAAAAGTGCGGTGATTTTTAGACTTCAGGTAAGAGTCAGTTTAGCAGCTGAATCATGTCATTAAAGGAACACTCTCTTTTATATCTATTCTGAGTATTTCATTGTATGAAGATCAAACTTATCATGAGGATAACTTAAGGGCACACATTAATCTCTGTACTTCTTTATCTCCTATGCTAACCCATCTCTTCTGGATATTTTAAATAGGAAAGTATAATGTAGCATGAATAATAAAACCCGGAGACAGATATTGGGGTTCAGCCTGAAGACCAGAAAAGCCGAACAGCCAGCCACTGGCCCTTACCTCTACCTCAGTCCGAAAATGATGATCCTGTCTCCAGGAATCTCAAAATGAGACTGTGCCTGAGAGCTGTCTCTGACCATCTTATATTCCTCTCTAGTTCTGGGATTAAGGGCATGCACCACTACCTCCTGCTTTCTCTGGCAAGTTAGTGTGGCTACCAGGATTAAAGGTGTGTGTCATTGCTTCCTGGTCTGTAAAGCTGGCCAGTCTGGCTGTTTTACTTTTCTGATCCTCAGGCAAGCTTTATTTCTTAAAATACAAATGAAATGCCACTACAGTATAAAATAATTAAAATACAGTCACAAAAATAAACAAAAAAAACCGATTGCCATTAAGCCAATCTTCCAGGCCAACAGACTTCGAAAGAAGCAGGCCATAGTATATAATGGGGTAGAGAGGTGTTTGGTCAGCATTTGTTGAAAGGAACAAAGAAAAGTTCCTTTTGTGTACAGCTGGATGCAGTGGCGGTCATGGATGGCTGAGTAAAGACAAGGAGAGTTTTTCTTTTTACTTTTCCTCTTTCTCTTCCCGGGGCCTTGCACACAGGCCCAGAAGAGTCCAGCAAAAACTGGAGTTTGTTCATGCTAGGAGAAGAGAAATTGTCTATCATGCTTCATTTACTTTCTTGGCCATTAGGCGGGCATGACAGGGAAGGACATGGACTGTTAGGTAGACCTGGGCCCTTCAAAGATCTCTTTGTAGTGTAATCTTCTGCAAACCATGGATGAGGAAAATAAGAACTGGCAGTGCGAGATTCAGGTCTGAGCTCTGAAAGCAACTGAGAACTTGTAAACCACATGACCTCTGGGAAAGCTGCTTCTCCCTGAACCTTAATTACAGATCTGATGATCCCGTTAGTGAATTCAATAAGATGCATGGAAATGCTTTCACGTGGGATTAAGTAAATGGAATCTCTGATTATTGGTAGTTGTTTAAAGATTAAAAGAACATTTTTAAAAGTCTTTAGCACACAGTCAACACTGAAGAAATAAAAGCAGCTTTCACGATTTCCAAACTTCCACCCTATTGAAATGGAATACTGTGGTCGACAATTTCTTCAAAGTCTCAGCAGGAGGGAACTGATCCTGAGAGAGGCAAGCCTGAGAGCACACATGCCAAGTTCAAGTTTGTCTTAGTCTGCCTGCTGTTGCTGTAAGAGTATACCACAGATATGGTAATGTGCACACAATGGAAGTTTAGTTAGCACCTCTTTCTCCAGGCTGATGGAGCCTGCTATTGGCCTCTGGTGATGGCCTTCATCCTGTGTCATAACGTGGTGAGTGGGTAAGCAGGCACATAAAGCAGAGGGAAAAGGGAACGACACATCCATGCTAGCTAACTCAGTCCCCAATTGACACTAGACTTATGTCAGCAGAGCCCTTGTAGCCTAATCGCCTTTTAAAAGAGGTCCCGTGTTGGGATGGGCATGCAGGCTATTGACAAAGTACTTGCCTTACATGTTCTAGATTCTCTCTGGATGATGTTTTCCCCCCACAATTTTCTTTTCTCTCTTTTTCTCCCTTCATCACTATGGGATCCTTAACGCAGTTCCACAGGCCTCCAAGAGGGCCACTGACATCATCCAAGGACTTGAATGAGAAAAAGTGAATATATACTTACATTCTTCTCTGCTAGAACATGAAGAGAGTGTTCTTTCATTTGTGGTTATTTTCCTAAATTATTTCCGATATTGGATGTAGGCAGATGATGGTATCTACTTGTATCACCATTTCAAACCATAGTGGTTGCTAGATCATGGGTCAGGTCTTGTCATTTAATGAGTTAGTGAAGTTGCTGTTAGTTGTTTATTGTGAGTCACATTACAAATCCAAGAGTTTTCTTAGCCGTGTTTTGGAATACCTGGTTTCTACTGTGAACCTATGTTTACAAAGCTCTTTCATCAGGCCACTGTCTAGACTCTCTTGATAATGAGCACATTACAGGCAGTTAATGTGTATTTCTGAGGATGTTTGATGAAACTGGACATTTGTGTTCAGAAGTTTGTGCCAAAAGTAACTTTTGAACTGATGAAAGAATTGCCCAGGCCATGGAAGAAGTATATTTTCAGTTGAACTTACTGACTGCTGCCACGTGTTGAATTCAGGAATTAAAGGTAAATTCCCCCATTCTAGATGATTTAGCTTCTGTCATGGTGTAGTTCAAAATATTTATGAATTGTACTAGTGATCGAGAAAGCAATGCACCAAGTAGGATGTCCATTCATAAATCCAATAGTACACCATAGAAGGAAGAAGTAGCTTTTCCATTTTGAAGATGGGGACCACTGACTGAACTTGATGTCATGGGTGAGGGGATTAAACATCTGGAGGTGCTTGGAGCCAGATTCCAAAAATATGACCTATAAGATTGTTGTAAGGGAAAACTAAGTAGGGAAGAGATGACAGGAATGAGATGGATGAATGAAGCTCTTGGGAGTTTTTCCTTTCTTTTCCTTTCCTTTACTTTCCTTTATTTTCCTTCCTTCTCTTCTTTCTCCTTTTTTAGATTTTTTTTACTCGAGACAGACAATGCTAAGGAGTGGAACAATAGCCTCAGATGGAAAAAAAAGAGTGAGAGGGCAGACTAGGGGGCCTTTTGGTTGCGGAAGTATTCTAACACATTCTGAAAAGTGTCCTGTGAACTTGAATATCGGAGAAGGAAGTAAACATTTTACTCTAGGAAATCATTGACTAAATTTAGGTTCTTTCAACTAAATACATGTTCTTTGGCATGGCTTATGACACAGGATATGTGTGTCCCAAGAAAGAAAGCTGGGCCTAGCCACAGTGCCAACTCTTCACCTGCCCACACCCAGGTCATGTTTTCCATGGTTAGTACATGCCACTCAGTTGTTCTTTAAAGTTGCACTGAAGGTTTGTGTAGTTTTGAAAACCCTTTTCCTGAAACAGGAGGACTATTTGGCAGGTGTAGAAAGCCCCTGGCTGGCTTTGGTGGTAACAGCTGGAAGGCATGCTCACATGATCTTGGGTGGTTACAATTCCTGAAAGTCCCCCAAGTAGCCACGTGTTCCTGCTGTTGGTTGCCAGGAATGAGAGTCATACTGGAATGCAAATGTGGCATCGCTGGTGAGAATTTCCAAGGGCATCTGGGCTTTATGGCAGAAGCAGAGAACTTGATTTCCTTGGCTGTAGATTAGAAGGTAAATCCGTTTTTTTTCTACAATCTTCCTCTAGGTCAGGGTTAAGAGGGAGGCCTGAGAAATAGTAAAATGGTGGTTGTATGCTCAGAAGTGCATGGTGAAAGCAAGTTGCAAATTTCCTATTCATATTTCTGGACTCTGAATAGATGAAGTATGAGAAATTTTCACCTGTGACTGATAGGTAAAGCATCTTTCTCCCGTGACAATCAATACATTGCACTGGGAAAGGCCTACCAGGGCCAGGAACTTCATTGAGATGATGTCATTTAACAATACCATTACTTCCATTTTTTAAACCATTTAAACTATGCTTGAGGTGGGTCTGTTATTTTTGTGATATGAGAACCATCCAAAGTGGCTAGTCTATTGGTATGCTTTGCTAGTCCTGTCATAATCCTTCACCTGACAGCTGAAGAATGCTGAGAAACACCCCTGCACATTTTCTGATTTCTCTCAACTTGTATTTCCCTACATTTTGCCCAAGACTCTGGAATAATTTAAGAAGTGAAAAAGCATAACCCACCCCACCCCCACTGTAAGCTGCGCTTTGCATTGGCTACACACCAGGGAAAGTATATTAAGATGTAAAATTCTGCTCTGCTAATTGAGGTCAAAGGTGTTGCTTTCACTCTGGAACCTCTGAGCTGTGGAGAAGAAGTTGGCGGGTGGGGGGGCGTTGAAAGCTGCAAGCCAAGTCATTGCCAGAATGAAACATATCTCATGGGGAATGCATGGGAGGTTCTGGGTGAGGAAAAGAGGCAATTGTGGTTCCTGCTGCTGTCTGAAGCCTGTACAGCTCACTGTGTCTCAGAATTTTCATAAAGCTGTGCTTGCCAGCAGCCTCACGCCCGGATCCTCACTTGGCCAAATTTGTATTTCTGTCCCATGGACCTGGATGTGAAACCTGATATTCAGGAATTAAAGTCTCTCACGAAGAGGAGGAAGTTCAATTGTCCTTAAAATGCCTTTGGAGTCATATGGAATACTCTTATTTTTTTATATTGGTATCTTTACTTAAATCCAAATGCAGCTTTTGTATTCTTGATGTATTTGTTAGCTCCCAGAATTAAAATATTGGTTCTTCTGATGTGTTAGCGTTTTAGCTATGTGTAGTGTTATAAGTTTGATTTGCTTGAATTAAAATTAAGGCAGTGAATGCACAACACTGTGCTTTTCGATAGTCATCACAAAATTAATACCGTATTTCATTGAATCGAAAGTATTGGCAACTGTAACCTGCACAATTATCATGTGCCAAGGCGAGGACTATAATTCAGCGTGTTCTTACCCCTTGGAATTTCTATTTTGTGTTCATGAGCATTCTTTTAGACTTACCTAAATTATGCTAATTTTATCTCAAATTCTTCCTTTTATGTCCTTTCAAAAGGAGACTGCAAAAAACAAATAATACGAAAACAGACAAACAAACAAAAATAACAAAACAAAACCCACATCGACTTGGGCATTAGTAAAAGCAGTTTGCAGTGTCTCATTTGCTTTGCTGCAAAATACCATCTTGCTCATGAAGAGCAGCAGTGATTCAACATTTCTTTGAAAATCACCCCCAGTCAATATCTCAGGAAATTTCCACCAACATGGTCTTCTAGTAGACGCACTAAGCTTTTATTTCATTGTCAAGTTGTCCCTGAAATCTTCCTGAGGACCTACTTAGCGACAGCTTCCCATGCCTGTACCCAGCTCATTTCAAGTACTGACTTGAAGAGTAACTGTGCCCATGTTCGTGCCTGGCCAGGCAATGGTAGCTATGTGGTCACTGGGTAGCTTGTTTGAAAACAAAGTCCAGTTTCAGAGATGATACCATGGGGAAAAGTGTTCATTTTGGGATTGTTGAAATATGATATATAAATTACACATTTTTATTTTATTTTTGCAGCAGTGGGGATTGAACCCAGGGACTCACGCATGCTAGGCAAGAGCTGTTCCACTAAGTAGCCAACAAGTTGCAGCCTCAGCAGCCCCTTTCCCCCCTTTTTTTGTTTGGAGGTAGAGTTTCCCTAAGTTGCTAGCTGAACTTGAATTGGATCTGTAGTCCCGTCAGTCCTTGAACGCCCAATGACCTGGGATTACAGACCTGCACAGCCAGACACATTACCTGACTCAGTGGATCTGAGAAGGAACCTGAGATTGTACAGTGCTGGCAAGTCTCAGTTGCTGCCCACTCCGTGAGTGTGGGCAGTGTTTTATCAAGTAGCTAGCTGGGCTTCAGTGCATCAAAGAAAACAGTCTGTCATGGGAAAATTCAGTACCTCTCCAGTGTGCATGGGTGTTTGGATTTTTCCTTTCTTCACATCATTTAAATGAAAACCTGCATGTTGCAAATATCATTGTACTGTGTAAATACAAAGACATTTTAGGGGATAAGAAAGAAAACAAGATTTTTTTCTCTTCTAGTACAAGGAGTAAAATTTCCATCCCTTAATTTCTTTCTAAAAGGTTTTTCTTTCATTTCATTTTCTTTTTCTTTTCTTCTCAAAAAACATGGAAAATTGAATTTATTAGGAAATCCACATGCAATTGCAGATTTACAACCTACCCATTAATACTACATTAGTTCATCATGATTAATAGCATCTATGTGGATGCTTAATGAATTAATAATGATGGACTGTTTACTTTGACATGTCAGTAGGACATTGTAAAAAGACACTTCCCATAAGAGGAAAATTAATTGTATGTTAGTTGGAGAATAGTTTGTCACAAATAAGATACATTTGGAAAGCCTCATTGGTGTTGATGTCTGCATAGTGGGAGGCACTTTCAAAAGATCCATAGGTTTAAAAAAAATGAGATGAGATGTGCTTGAGAGATGAGTTCACAGTTAAGAGTACATATTGCTCCTGCAGAGGACGTAGGTTCAGTTCCCAGCATCCATATCAGTCAGCTCACAACCTTCTGTAACTCCGGTTCCAGGGGATCTGAGTCCCTCTGGCTAACTGTATGCACACGGTACATATAAACTCACATAGCTTCACATACATACACAGAAGTAAAAATACTCAATATATCTTTAAGAATAAATGAGATTTTTCTTTGATGAATAGTTATGATAGGTGTAGAAGAAGACATTCGTGGCAGAGAAACATAGTTGCAATTTTATCTGTGTTACTAACTGCAGATACTTCCTATAGGGGCTGTTTAGGTTCCAAATTGAACTGCCTCTACTACCTGCTGGTCCATTCTAAATTCATAATTCATTTCCCTAAGGCCCCAGCATTTTTTTATACTGTTTTGTTTCTTTAGAGGATCATTGTGCCATCAGTCTTTAGTCTAATTCTGGGATGTCGGCAGCCATCATTGCTTATTTTTGTCTTTGCCCTACATCCGATGAAGTGAAGGTCCAGGAAATTATGTGACTTGCCCAAACCAATCCAGCCATATAATTTGTCCCCCACAGATTATGGGTCTACCATTTCAAATGTCTCCGATTTTAACCCAGGCGGAAAGAGCTGCAGGAGTGGAGGCTCTGTCCAGCTGCTGCCTTTGAGGAAATGCAGGAAGCTCCGTGTGCTCCGAGCTCCGCCTTGGAAGGGAAGAGGGCCAAAAGACAAAAGAGAAGAGGAGGGTAGGGGCCAGAGCATGCTGCCCTTGTAGGCTGTGTAAAGATCTTAGACTTTATCCTAAGGCAATGGGAAGCCATTTGTAAATGTCACGTCAAGAGCCCCGATGAGTGATGTGTTCTGCGAAAGCATACTGGCTGCCTGTGGAGAATGGCTTGGAGGCAGGGGCTGATGTGTTGGACACCAGCTCATCAGACCCCATTGTGCCCATTCACACGAAGGCAACTCGGAAGCATTTTGATTCTCTTTTTTTCCATTTTTCCTTTAAGTCAGCTGTAAGGCTCATTGCTGTACCTTCATTGCCCCTGGTTTCTGCGACCGTAGGATGTGCCTGAGTACCCTCAGTCACGGGCAGCATCTGGTGGGGAAGTCATCATAGCATCTCGTGGGTAGTTAGCACACAGCCTTTCAGTTCTTGTACCTTTCGGAGTTGTCTGGTGATGCTAACGGCCTATTGCTTCCTCTCCTTGTGGGGAGAAGAGTCTGGACAGGGAAACAAAGGGAATATGTCCTCTAACCCTCCACTGTCAACAACCCAGTTTTCAAGATCACACATTATTGTTTGAAAATCCAGGAATAGAACCCATCCACCTCTCACCTCCTTATGTTAGGTGGAAGTCAAAGCAGGGGTTAGTTAGGATGTGGTTTTGAAACCTATGTTTACAGTGTTTTGAAGCTACTTTCATAGATGAGAGAAGACTCACAAAGTCTGGAGCTCATACTTTTTAGGATTTGGGGTGTACCCTATTTATGCCCCTCTTTTCCCCATAGGATGTTATACAAGCTAGAATTGAAAACAGATGTCCTATGTCATTTTTTTTCTCTTTTGGAAATCTTTCTGGTACAGCATAGATCATCCCCACGCAAACCAGTAAATCAGCCCTCACCTCGAACCCCCATTGCACTTTGCTTTTAAGAAAGGATGTTTCTAAATCTGAGACTGGAAAATCTGAGGAACTAAGATCAAAACTGCAAGGAGACAGACACTTTCTAAGACGAAACCATGTAGTGCTCTCCTCTGAGAACAGTAGCACTGAATTAAAGTGGAGTTGTAGGGCTTGGGCTGTAGCTCAGTGGGTGGAACATCTGCCCCAGTATGCACAAACACCCGAGCTCGATCTTCAGCACTGGTGGAGACAGGGGGTAGAAAGATCACAAGTTCAAGGTCCTTCTTGGTTACATAGGGAATTTAAAACTAGAGGTCCTGCCTCAAAACCAAACAAACAATACCCCCTCATATACTCAAAGACCACAAAAGCAGAAAAAAAACGGGGGAGGGGTAGCTCAGTTGGTAAAATTCTTGCCTTGAATTCTACTCCTGGATTCCATCTAAAAAGCTAGTTTCTGTGGAGTAATGCTTGCAATCCTAGGACTAGGAAGGCAGGCAAGCAGATTCCTGAGGCTTGCTGGCTAGTCAGCCTAATTTACTTGGCAAGTTCTAGGCCAGTGAAAGACTCTGTCTCAAAAAATGGGAAGGGTGGCCTTGGGGAAGCACTTGTCGTGCAAAGCAAATGTGAGGACCTGAGTTTAGATCTCCAGAGCCCATATATTGTGCTTTGAATGAGAATGGCCCTCATGGGCTCATATAATTGAACACTTACAGTCTTACTGTTTGGAAGGATTCAGAGGTTTTTTTTTTTTTTTGGAAGAGCTTTGTCACTGGAGTTGGGCGCGTTGAAGTTTCAAAAACCCACACTGTTCCCAGTTGTATTGCTCTCTTCCTCATGGCTGTGCCTAGAGGTCTAAATGCTGAGCTACTGCTCTAGCACCATGCCTGCCTGCTGCCAAGTTCCCTGGTATGATCAACATGGGTTCATACTCTGAAACTGTAAACCCTAACAGACTCTTCTGTAAGTTGTTTTGGTCACGGTGTAATGACAATAGAAAAGTAACCAAGATACCATGCAAAAGCTGGGCAGGTGTGGTAGGGCCTGTCTGTGATCTCCGCGCACCTTGTGGCAAGATGAAAGGATGAGACAGGAGAATCTTTAGAACTCCATAGGCCAGGTAGACCAGGCTACACCTTGGAGAACAACAAAATGGAAGGCAAAGATCAACACTCAAGGTTTCCCTATGGCCTCCACATATGCATCATGGCACTCACATGCGTAAACACATCCACACACAAAGATACATATACACAGAAAGATGGATGATGTCAAAGAAGTGATGTTGGAAGTTATCCTATGACCTCCACTTGCATATACACACACATCCATTTGCACATGCATGGGCATGTACACACACACAGAGACACACACACAGAGACACACACACAGAGACACACACACA
>LOJH01043319.1:1714-14016 GCA_001685095.1 Ellobius talpinus
TGTGTGTGTGTGTGTGTGTGTGTGTGTGTGTGTGTGTGTGTGTGTGAGTGAAGGTTAGTAGACAACTTTTGCCATTTTCTCTTTTGGGATTGGATTCTAGGGATGTTCTCAGATTGTCAAGCTGTGGCAAGCAGGCTCACTGGCCCTCTGCTTATACTGTTTCAGAATGACACCCCAGACAAAGTTCATAAAACATGTCATATACCGAAAGAAGAAACTGTCCTGAGTGTCAGTTTTAAATGAGGGCAGTATGCATGTTCTAAAATTAGTTTGTCTAGGATGGAGTAATCCAGATCCCTGTTGGAAGAGGCAGAGAGTATTGGGGCTGAGAGATGAGAACCACAGGTTATGCCGTATCCAGTTAGGAATGGGATACTTAGGTAGCCTCGGTGGGTGCGGAAGGTACAGTGTCACGGATGTAGAGATTTCATCTCATCTCTTTGCAATGCTCTAATTTACTGAGCTTGGGAAGTGAAAATTTTCTGATGATGTCATGGTTTTAAGTACTGTACTTGGGACAGATGCTGCTAGCAGCTTTGTGGGAGGATGGGAGAACTGAGAATTGGAAATTTAAGTAGCACCTGTCCATCGAACCATTTTCTATCCAGCCTTTGTCTGTGTTCTTGAAAGTTTAGTTTCTTTGATAGGTTTTTTGGATTGTAAAGTAAAAAGGAGATAGCATAGGAATTTCTATAATAATTTTGAAAGAAGGAAAAGTATGCATTGGAATCTCTTACCTCAAGGAGAATTTTACATGTCACTGAATGGAAAGACTTTCATTTTCAGATAATTACATGCTGAGGTGTACTCAAGGTAAGATGTTAACTGTTTTTGTAAAGTAGACATGTCTCTTTCAAAGCTCTTGGGTAGATCAGAAGCTTCAATCTAGGATGAGAGATGCCCTACATTGAATATCACTTGTGGTTCCCACAACGACAACCATGTCCGTATGGACTTTTCTTCTCTTTGTATTTATCCAGGGAATACGTGCCAGGTGCCCCATACATGCCAGGCTGCAGACTGATGGGGATTCACAGTCTCTGAAGCAATGGCATAGAAATATAATGTTCTGTCTCACATTTATTTAGTTATTTGAAAAAAAAAAGTAGCTGCTTGCTGACTTTTGGAAGTGATCTCATTGAGGTAATATTTAAGTGAACATTTGTAAAGGTCAGATCTTCCTTTGAATATTGTACCTTGTACATACATTTTCTCAAGAATATCAAGGAAAAGCCAGTACAGTTCTTTTGATACACTCTTATAAAATCTGTAGGGCCATAAACAGGCTTTGAGTCTGGAGATAAGAAGGTGGCTGAGTATGGAGCTGGTGAACTCTGTCTGGAATGAGATGCTAGGTTCAGTCACAGAAATTTTTGTGTTGAAGGCTTTAAGAAGATGACATAGAATCCCTTGCTGAATGACAAAGCTCTTCAGAATTTAGTGGCTATTCAAGCATAGTTTCTGCAGGTCAGGAATGCTGCTCCCTGTGTTTGGCTGTGTATTTGGAGTGGGAAGAGATGACCCAGAGCCTGACTGTGAAGAGAGTGTGTTTCAGGCTGCCTGCTGGCGACATCTCAACAACTGTGTCTCCAAAGAAAGAACGTTTCTTCCTGTCCCTTAAAAATTTTAAAAAGACCTCATTTCATGGTTTTTGCATCAACTTACTCAAATATGTGTGTGTGTATATATATCTGCTACAGGAAAATGGACGTTATCTAGAATAACAACGAAACAGTGACATCACATTACAAATCAACTGGCCTTTGTGGTCTTTAGTGTTGTCAGTTCATGGAGCTACTGAATCTGTCTTCAACTATTCTGCTGCTCTACTTCCCAGATCTGGTTGACCATCAGGTGGGTGGGTAGGAAGGCTCTAAGGTCCTGTTCTCCTGTTCTCGGCCCCAGCCCAGCTTGTTACTCACCTCAGAGTCTCCTACCTGCTAGGGGCTTTTACCTTCAGGCAATCAGAGCTCAGCTTTTGGGGGAAGGTCACAGTACCATGTCTTTAAGTGGGCTCCCTCTAGCTGGGAAGCTCCACTTCACTGTCCCCCTAGCAGCACATCACCAACTGGCCCTCGGTTGGTGAGCAGAGCGCCTCTGTCAGGCCCTGTCCAGAGGTTTTCTAGAACCTGAGCATTGTGCTTTTCCCATCCGTAGATTAAAGCTACAAAAGGGAAGGGGCGGAAAGTGGATAGAACTGAATACAGAATACTTTAAAAGCCACGTATAAAGTGGAGTTTTGATTGAAAAATAATGTGATCTCAACAGCTTAATGCTTTTGACTGTCTGACTGACAGTGTACCACCAAAATGTTAAATGACTTACCCTGTGACTCTAGTATCTGTTTACGTACCTGTTTATTGATTTAGAGAAAACCTGCAAAGAAGGCATTGCTTCTGATTTACTTAAAGTGGACTGGCTCTTCAATATGTGTCCACCCCGTGCCTACTGCACTTCTCCCACAGATAGTGAACCTGGGTGGGCAGACCGAGTTCTGCCTTGAGACTGCTTCCATTTGCTGTGCGGCAGAGATCACAACCAGATCTGTTGCAGCTCTGACTTTGTGCTGGTTCATCTCGGAATTTCAGGGTTCTGGTTGTGAGCTCCTATTTTTTCCCTCTAGGGCAGCCAGTCTGTTCTGCAGAATATACAGAATATACAGCACATTTTACATCCCTCTTGCCGCACTTTCGGTGGGTTACTAAGAAACGGTCTCCCCTAATTCTTAATTCAGACATTTGTAGAATTTAAAGTGTCTTGTGTTCTCAGCTGAATAGGACACTGAGTAGCAAAAACACCCCAACAGGTGAAGAATTCCACCTGGTTCTTAGCTGCCAGATGAGCTTTCTGTCTTACACCTGATGCCTCCTTCCAGGTGTGGCAAGAAAAGCAGATTTAAGGCTGTCTCTCTCCTGTGCACCATTGACAGGTAACAGCCTCTCATACTCTTGATTTTAGATTTGGGAGGAGGTGCGTTTTAAGAAGTGATCATTATGGAAAGAAAAGTGTTTGGGGGACAGTGGACACCAGGAGTCTGTAGGTAAGAAGTAGCCAGGAATCTCAGCAGCAGGTGATACTGTTATTTAGCCACAGTGTAGGTGCCTCTCATACTCTTGTTTGCTTTATTTGGTTTAGATACAAGATGGTACTGTCCTAATCAAATTCATTGTTATGTAAGAATAGGCTTAACTGAACATCTGAGAGGGCTTTTCTGTCATTGCTGTCAGTCATTCTTGGACAGAAATGACATTTTAGAAACAGTTTTATTGCATGTTAATACTTACTGTGTACACATGTCCATGGCACAGTCATGGGATCAGAGGAACCGCTCTCCTCCCACCATGTGGGCTCTGGGGGTTGGACTCTATGGTCTGACTGAGCGAGCCGTCTTAAGTAGTATGACATCTTAAGTGTAGTATACTTAGACTTGCTTCAGAGTGCTCTTGGGAGGGGCTCGTAGAGAAGGAAGGCTGCCATTCTGAGAAGCACTGAGTAGAACTTTTGTTTCTTTAGTTGCACTCTGGGACAAAAGAGTTCTTTACTATACTGTTTCCTTCTCACATCTTTATTCCTGAGCAGCCCTGGACATTTTGGTTTTGGCCTTGTCTGGTCATGCTCCAGTGACCAGCCCCAGAGCTCTGTGAGCGTTTCCTGAAAGCAGCTTGGCTGCTGACATGTCAAAGCACATTTCCTGTTCTTAGTCTTTAGACAAGGCTGTCCAGAGGCTTTGAGATTGGTTCTGAAAGATTTTGTTCATCTATTCTGCTTTATTTAAGGAGGTGGCCTCATTCATTATTTGACTTATGTTGCTGGTTAATTACCGAAACTAGAACATGTTTCCTTTCTACAAATTGAATGTTGAGAGAATAACAAAGACCAAATATTTTACAACACAGATCTTTGAGTTTAACTCTGAAATAGATCTTTGCTTTGCAGTACTTCTGGTTTTAGTGACACTTAATACTGTGTACTATTTTTAGCAAGTTTTGAATTTTAAGTAAATCAAAAAATCTAGCTAATTGCTTCTAAAAATAATATAGACTGTACTTTCTTTTAGTTTCCCTTGTCCTAATTGGAAAAGAAGGTCTTGCTTTGGATAGAAATGCAAATTTTGTGCCAGTCTCTTCTTTCAAATTGGCAAGCATTGCATTGAAGTTGTCTGAGTTGTTTATGGAAATAGATGAAGTGTTTGGAATTTTTTAGTACACATTCTTGCTGTCACTTTTTTAAAGTTTTTAGTTGACATAAAAATTGTACATATTTAAGGGGTACCAGGTAATGTTTCCATGTATTTGTTTGTACCGTGTAATTTTCAAATTCAGGTAAACATATTTGGCCGCTAAAAATATTCTTTTTGATAGAAACATTTAAGATCTTTCAAGAAGCTTTTATTGAAATACTCGGAATGTTGTCATCTTCATGTTTTGTCAACCTGCCATACAGCAGACCCAGAATATTTCTCCCATCCAGCTGTAATGTAATACCCTTTGACTAAGCCCCCCGACCTGATTTCCAGTAACATCTTTCAGTTTCTTTTTTTATTACATGGATAAATTTTTATATTGCATGGATAAGCGAGATTCTCTGTCCTACCTTACCTTCAGTTCTGTCCAGCTTTAAATTGCAGGACTTTGTCCCTTCTATAGCTGGATAATATTCCTTGATATGTATACATCATTTTCTTTATACATTCATCAGTAACCACCTGTCTTATGGATTGTAGGTATCCGTGGTCCTTTCACTTTGTGTTTGCTCTCTGTTACTGACTTTGTGACAAACCTGTTTTTTTTATTTTACCAAGAAAAGCTTCGTATGTGCCCATTTGATTGCATTGAAGGTTGGTTTAAGGCTTGTTCTGATGAAGCCTGGTCTTTAGGGTTTAATAGATGAAATAAATACAGGAGAAATTTTTATTGTTTCCTAGTCCCTTTAAGTAATTTCATCTTTTTTGTTGTTGTTTTTATTTAATTTTTATTCAATACAATACATTTTGATCATGTTTTCCCTACCCCCACATCCACTCAATTTTATATTGCTCGTGGTCGCTCTCTCTCAAAAACAAACAAAACAAAACTGAAAAAAAAGACAAGAAAATTGTCACAAACCAACAACAATTGCCAAATTCAAAAACAAAATAAAACGTCCTCAAATTTAAAAAAACAAACAAAACATGGTTCGCTTTACATTGGCCAACTACTTCTGGACATTTGACCTGCTCTGGATACTCAATGACACTTTGTTGGAGAAAACTGATTTTTCCCCCTTTGCTAGCAGATATAAATTGCAAATCACTTCTTGGTTAGGAGTGGGGATCCTGTCTGGCTTGAACTTGTGCATGCTCCTGTAGTCTCTGAGTTCATAAGCACATCAGTCCTGTTAGACCTGGAAGGTGCTGTTTCCTTGGAGTCATTCATCCCCTCTGACTGCACACTCTTCCCACCTCCTTTTCCCTTTAGCTCCCTGCCCCGAGGGGAGGAGTTTGATGAAGTCATCCCATTTAGGACTGAGTGCTCCAGCTAGGTGTGGTGATGCACACCTTTGATCCCAGCACAGCACTCAGGAGGTAGAGGTGGGCAGATCTCTGAGTGTGAGGTCAGATTGGTCTACATAGCAAGCTCCAAGTCAGCCAGGGCTATATAGAGAGGCCCTGTCTCAAAAACACCACCGAATAAGACAGTGTTCCCCAGTCTCTCAGCCTCCACACACTGTTCACTTGGGGGTCTCTGTGTTAATTGCTACTTCCTACAAGAAGAAACTTCCCAGATGAAATCTGAGTGAGGGCACTCATCTCTGTGTGTTGCAGTACGTTCTTAGGAGACATTTTATTGCTGTGGTTCTTTAGCAGAGTAATAGTAGATGTTTCCCCCTAGGCCCGTTACTCATCCAATCTCAGGTTCTTGGCCACTTCAGCAGTGTGGTTTTGTCTTAACGGTCTTAAAGTAAGTTCCGTCAAACACAAGGTTGTGAAGATGGATTACAGACTTAAGACTTTTTTTTATGGTCTTGATTCTTTTAGGTGCTTTGGTTTGCTGATTATGAAGGAGGTTAGTAGCCGTTTTTCTTATCTTTCCACTTGATGAACAAGAGAAACATGAGGTTATGAGTTGTTTCACTTGAGACACACCTTGGCAGTGTTCAGGTTCAGGCAAAGAAGCTAAGCTTGCTAAAGAAAATAGACAGGGCTGTTTTACAGACGCACCTGACCTTGGTGAGCATACAGTTGAGGGAATTGTATTTGGCCAGTTTGAGGCATACCCTATCGTTTGGAAATGATGGGAAATGAGCTCTTCTGTGTTTTCCATACGTAGCTTTTATAGTTTAAGTGAATATATACTTAAGTGAAAGATTCCATTTTGCTGAACCTTTTGTTAATTGCTCAATTCTTAATATCCCCAGATGTCCATGATATGTGTTCTGCATTCTATAGTGTGAAAATAATCTCTATCTAGAAAAGGTTACAGTTTTGGTTTTCAGATGGAAGACCCCTGTGGCTTGCGCTGGGTAGTGTGACCCTCAAGTCTCACAGAGGCTGTGACTGCTCTTTAGTTAGATAGGTTTTGTAGTAGGTGTCTCTGTAAGTGAAGATTTTTGTTCCATTTGTGTTTCCATCACATTTGATAGAAGTTGCAAGGGAATGGAGGGAGAGCTCTCTACCTCTTGGTTGGCAAAAAGAACCATTCAGAACTGCTATGAGATAAACAGCTGATTCCTTTGTTGAAAGGTGATTCTTCCTGCAAGCTTGAGAGGAGGCAACACTACCTTGGGCCATTCTCATGATCATTATGGCTAATATCAGCTCTTCTCCTGGGTATGGATTTGGAGGGGAGTACAAATCGGTATCTTTTTAAATGACTCCTCAACCCAGGATAATCCAGCTTTGGAGAGAGACAAATGAAACTATCTATTTTTTGTTTGTTTTTGTTTTTGAGAGTAGAAGGTTAAGTTCTTGTAGCCAGTTTGGCTAATATGGACTTTTGCTTGTCATTTTTATATCTTCCTGTGGATAATCAAAACTTCATTGCCTAATGCCTTCCTTTAGCTGTGGTCTCTTTCGCAGTTTTCTTTGTTCACATCCCTTTCCAGGCAGAGGTGGGACAGGTACACATGCTTTCTAAAAAAGAAGGGGGCAGAAGAAAGTGTGGAATAATAAGCCCTTCTGACTGGGGCCGTCCTTTCATATTGGTGCAGGGGTGGGGTTATTCTTAGAGCCCCAGTTTGAAGATGGCTGTGCAGAAACCCATCTGTACTGCTGGTTGCCAACATTTCTGGTACAAATATTGTCATTTGCTCTTGAGGCAATCTGCTATTTCAGTCCTAGATTCAGTTTTATAATATGCTGAGCAAAATAACAGAGAAAAAATATCTTAAGTGGTAGTATAATCTTCAGTTTAAAAACACACAGCAGTGTTTCCAGTAGAGAATTGTTTGGTGTAGCTTCTTAACTCAGCTGTAAGGGTAATCGAAATTCATTTCTTTATGCATGGCTGAGGCCTGGCTCCCTTGTCCTGGCTGCACATCAGTAAGTTCTGTACCTACTGAAAGGAATGGTAGGTAGTGTTTGTGCAGATCAAAGGTATACATGGTATTTTTTTAAAGATGTACTGTGTGTGTGTAACATGCAATGCTCATTTTGCTGAAAGCATGAATGTACCCAGAAATTATTTGGTATATGAATCGGCTTTACATTACAACTAGTGAAAAAAGCAGGCCACTTTGTAAAGAAAAATACATTTGTACAGTTCAGTCTCGGAAGCCGAAGGTCCAAACAGCATGTTAAAGGTCTGGTGAGGGGCACTTCTCTTGCTGCTTCCATTGTGCTGAAGCATGAATATGTATGTCACTACATGTTCCTTCTCTAAGACACCAGGAGTCCATCTTTGCCAGTGACCTGGTCAGTCTGTTCAAATGCCCAGCTCTGAGCACTCTGGTCTCTGTACTCACTGTCTTAACACCTACTAAATACTAAATAAGGTGTTGGGGGTAAGCTCCTGCATGAGTTTGAGGAACAAGCCATATGTGAACAGTAGCCATAGCTCCTGGTTACAGAAATTGTCAAATGTAATGTTATATAACTGTTCCTACTGGTGTCCTTCACTGTCCCAGGCCTTGAAAGTTACAACTTTATTGAGGTTGCCAAACATATTGGTGGAGATTTGCATAGAGCCTGCATAGAGCAGTTGATTGGTTACTGAATGTATGGGGTCTCTAGAAATGGTGAGCTTGAAGTTTTGTTACCATTTTATTGGACCTTTGTCATGGAGCTTTTTAGAGGGAGAAAGCATATCCTGTAGGAAGTAGTATGTTTCCTTCCGTTTCTGGCTTTTTCATTTGGTTCCCAGCCTGATGCATATGAGAAATTGTCTTAACAGTGTGACTCCGTGGTACATATGCATACGATACCAGTGCCTTACAAAATAATATTATACTTACCCATTAATGGGAAGTATACTTGCTCTGTATTAATTCATGTAAAAAGTTGCTGGCCCTGACTCTCAAAGTTGATTTTTACTACTTTATGGATTGTGATCTAGAGTTTTAGCCTGGGGCAACCCACATTTTTCTAAGACTTTCAAGTCTTGGCAACATCCCTGAAGTCAGGGAAGAGGTAAATGCATCTCCATATATGGAAGATTTGTCTGGGATAGAAATGGGGGTGAACCACAGTCTACTCGAAGACAACTGAGGACTTAGGTAGTTACATCACTAGTCTCTGAAATTGGTCTAAGCATGGAACTAGTTAAAATTAAACAGTGAACCAAACAGCTCTGAAAGACAGCTTTAAGTCCCCTAAACATGATAGAGTTTGACACTTAAATATACTCAGCTGTTGAAGGTGGGCAGCTGCTGTTGGTTAGGCTGCTTTCCTCACAGCCTCGGGCTCATGGGATCCCATAGCCAGCTGTCTACAGAAGCTTCCATCTCAAGAAAGTTAATTGTACTTTTCCTCAAATATAAATTCCACCCTTAACCTGACGTTGGCTGGGTTGGAAGAAGTATAAATAACTTTTGTTGTTGATGTTAGTATTGGATTTAAAAGAAAAAAAGACTCCTTAATGGTTTTCTATATTGTGCAAGTGTGACTTGTGATTGGCTGGGGTAGGATGGACTCTGAAGAGCTTTCTTCCATGGGGGTGGGGTGAGGACCTAACTTCTGCTGTTGTGAAGTCAGGTCAGTGCGTTCAAAGGAAATACTGAATATTAAAAGGGAAAGCGGGGAAAGAAAATTCTAGGAAATTGAAAGGTGAGGTTGACATTCCACATCATTAATTCTGCTTCTAGTTTTCCTTCTGAAAAAAAAAATGACTTCAGAATTGGTTCCAGAATTAACTGGCTTTCTGTCCATAGCCTCATGATTATATTTTGAGAATATCCTTTTTTAAACACCTAGAAAATTGCCTTATATTATTTGATACTAATAGTGCTAACCTCATGTTTCTCAGTTTTTCAGAGTTGACAGCCATGTGATCATGCCTTAAAAATATTCTGGAATTTTACTCTCTTCCTGTTGAAGCACAGTCTATATGGAATAGCATGATTGAGCTGAAAAAATCTTGGACATGAAACTGGTCTCAACATTGACAGGCCTGATCGATGTTTAGAACAGATTCTGGACCTCACTCCACACCAATTGAATACTAGTCTTGGAATGTTTGTGATGCTTTCCAACCATTGCCCTGACTGGCCACCACTCATTTTCAAGTTGAGGAAAAGGAAATTGGATTTGTTGTGTTGGATTGTTGGGCTTATGAGTAGTGGGAGGAAACACTCAAAGTCTGATGGGAAATGGGGTAAGGGTCAGGTTCAGCAATTCCTGGGTGAGGCCCAGTCAGATGGCATTTATGTTGTGGGTACTATGTAGGTGAGTCTGAGCAGTTTGACCATGATGAGCAGAGCCCTCCCTGACCTGATGGTTTGTAGTTAATCAGGCTTTTACAAAAGTGTGTTTTGTAGTGTTACAATCTTTGGTGAATGTGCTTCAAGTCTGTTTGCCTTTGTCAACTTCACAAAGTATAGGGGCAGCTAGAGCTCTGCCTCTCAGCTTATGAAGTATTCCAAACATCTAGAAGGGCTCACAGACTTGGATAATTAGGTCCCATGTCTTGCCTCCAAGTTTTGACAGATACCACTGGTCCTCCTAAAGCCTTCTTGGAGGCAGCCACTAAGTCAGAGCTGGGATCATGAGGATGCTTGGGGATGCTTTCTGAAGTCCATGAAATGGCTAAGCTACAGTGTGTGCCTGTAAGTCCCGTGTAAGACTGCCCACCCCCTTTTAACTCGAAGGTGTTAGTTAATACAAGTCTCAGTCAATAATTCAATTTCCTTTTAAAAATATCAGTATTATAGTTGTGAAATTTGTCTGTGGACATGACCTGGTCCCGAAGTCAACACTAACATCAGGAAGTTAAAGCTGTAGAGCTTGAAAACCTTTCAGATTGCAATGTGGGGAAAAGGTCACAGAAGGCAGAAAGATGCAAGTAGACAGGAGAGGTTTTGTTGCATTTTTAGTATAGAACATTGACATTTGTGAGAAAATTATTAGTTGAATAGTCCAGTATAACTTATGAAATTATAATTCACTATAATTTCCATTTACTGTAGGTATAGTTGCTGCGCTCTAGTCAAGCAGGTGGAAGTTAAGGTAGGTAGTGTCAAACTGGAAGCAGATGGGGCTAATTAGAGTTCTGTTCATGATAAAAGGATGACTGATCAAAGAACAGCTGGTTTCCCGGTTAACACAAATTCATGCTATTGTATAAGGGTAGCCCCCTGCAAGTCCTGTCTCTTGGAGGTCAAGGCCTGTGTCTCAACAATAAGTAGGAAGGCTGTGTGGCTGCTGTGCTCACTGTGTGACTTTGATGCATTCTCTTCAGGGCTCATAGGGGGAAGGGATCACAGCCCATGATTTCTAGTGAAACTTTAGTATGTTCTGGCACCTTATATACTACCCAGAAAAGATGGTGGTCTTTTCTGTACCCTCCAAGAGGGGTCCATGGATTTAGTTTTGTGTTTTTATTTGTTCCAGTCTATTCTTCTAGTGGTACTAAAAATGTTGGTGTCCTGACCTAACCTAAGACCTGTGTTTACCTCACCAGGCACCATGTGATCATGTGTGAGGTGTGTGCCGAGTGGTGCTCTAACATCTTAGGAGCTTCTGCACTCCTGCTCTTCCTCTGCCTGGTTGCACTGTTGTCTCTACTGCTAATGGTGGCTGCATACGCACAAAGAATAAGGGCCTGTGTTTATTCTGTCGGACTGTGTGCCGGTACTGGGTTCTCTCCTGACATAAACAAGGAGGTGACGTGAACTGAGTGGACGTTTGCCTTACTTGGAATGAGGTGCTAGCCCCTGGTTTGAAGTTGTAACAGCTGTAAATATGTTGTAGGATTGTTTCATTTTGCACTTGGGGAGATTGAAGCTTGGAGAAGTGCTATCACTCACCTGGGTTTAAGTTTATCTGATATTTGTGGGGGGGAAAAAGCTGTTCATCTACCCAAGCTTTATGTAAAATTCTTCCTCTTTGCCCAGCTTAAGTTCTCTTGTTTCTTAGAAAAGTAAAAATCTTAGCATATAGTTTGCAAAGTGCAACTTTTTGCTCGGTGATGCATGCAAATATTCATAATTGTTTTTATGCATGTACAAATCTATTAGTGTGTTTCTTTTGATAGAAACTCTGTTCTGTGAATGAATGACTGGGGAGAAGGCATGGGTTTGTTTGTTTCTTTCTACAATATAGTTTATTCTGGTCTATGAAAGTTACTTCTCCTTTCACAACTGCAGAACAAACAGTATACACAGAGGTAAACTAGGTATTGAAAATTCTCAGGACATTCACTATCCAGAGGCAGTGTCTTTTGTAAGGCAGGAGAGGAATGTGCTGGGGAAGGTAGGTACAGTGGAAGGACAGACATGATCTAGATGCATTGTATGCATCTATGTAGATGGCAAACAATAAGTTAAAGTATGTTTTTAAATGGTTTGGGCCAGGGACATGGCTCAGTGAAGGCACCTGTCACCTTGTCTAACCTGAGTTGGATTGCCAAGATCCACATCTTGTGGTAGGAGAAACCTGACTCCCACAAGTTGCTCTTTGACCTACCTCCCCATGCTTGTCCTAGCAAGCATGTGCCAGATATATTTACTTTTTAAATTTAAAGGTAATTTTAAGTAATAGTAAATAATTAACTATAAATAATTGACTTAACAAAACTTGAATAATTGTAATAAAGAATTTTATTTTACTTAAAAATAGAGGAATCTAAAATGGCTGAAAGACACTTAAGAAAATGTTCAGCATCCTTAGT